>JAWZYV010016100.1:0-86240 GCA_038373885.1 Cheiracanthium punctorium | reverse complement strand
ACATGGATCTCAATATGTAAATAAAACTATCTTTGATTTTTTTAAACCTTAGCTAACTAAGCAGTCCTTTGCTAACCTTAAAAAAACTGTTGGCTGGCTTTCCGATTAGCTACCGCTTGGCGACTTCCTACTACTGGCGCGCTTTTGTATCTGGCGACAGCCTTTCTCCCCTGTGAGAATATCGGAAGGGGAAATATCTGTGATTCGGAACCAGAACAGTCTTAAAGTAAATAAAAAACTTTGTAAAAAACACACATAAGATGTTATAGGTAAGAGGATACGCACGTTTCAACCAAAAATTGTTTTGGCCTTCGTCAGTCCAAGACCTTCGTTGCAAGCAACACAGGGAACTGAAAAGAGAAAAACAAGCAAGATGTTGCCACAAGGGGCAAAGAAAAATCGAACAAAACCACGGAGAGGGGAGAAAAAAATATAAAAAAAGGGAAAGGAAAGAAGCACAAAAATACAGAAATAAAAAAGGAATAAATAAATAAATAAATAATAAAAAAGGAACACACGAATACAAACACACACACACAAAAAGAGAAAACAGAACAAAACAAAACAAAACAAACAGAACAGGACAGCACAAAATATGTATAAATCTTTTTTTTTTTAATATATACATATATAAATAAAAAAAAACGTAAAGGAAGACAGTAGCACACGTACACACACAATAAATAAATAAATAAATAAATAAAAGGGGGGCGGAGGAGACGAAGAAAGTGAAAAGAAACTTACAACAGCAGCTTCCAAGCAGAATGAACGAAAGGAACGGAAGAACCATCGTTCACAAGACGTTCTAAGTGCTGGGTAATGGAAAAACCTTCCAAAAAATCCAGATGGGACAAAGACTGAGGAGTGCACAAAATCTTAGCTTTAGAAAACTGAAAACGATGATTGGAATTCCAACAATGCGAGGCAATAGAAGATTTGAAAAGTTCGTGCTTAGAAACATATCTCTGATGCTCTTTGAGCCTAAATTTGAGAGCTCTTCTGGTCTGACCAATATAGCCCAAATCACAAGATCCACAAGGAATATAATAAACACCCCAACGGTTCTCAGTAGGAATAGGATCTTTAAGGGAAGAAAATTTAAGTTTATTAACAGGTTTGAAAATGACTTTGAAACCGAAATTTTTGAGAAGTTTAGAAATTTTGTAGCATAAAGGTGAAAAGAAAGGTAGTGCAATTAAATCGTTGTGAAAATTAAAAGTATTAGTAGAAGTATTAGTCTTATTAAATTTAGAAACAGCTTTATCAATAATAGAGGGGCTAAAACCACGAGAAACAGCTAAGGATTTTAAGTAACTAATTTCATTATTAAGAGATGAAGAATCAGAGCAAATTTTGATAGCACGAAACACGTAAGTGTAAAAAGCAGAAAGTTTTTGCTGGTAAGGATGATTAGATAGGGCATGAGGAGGTAAAGATATAGAAAAGGGTTTGCGGAAAACAGAAGTAGAGAAACCGTCAGGATTCCTAGAAACAAGAACATCCAAAAAAGGTAAAGAATTGTTGCACTCCTCTTCTAGAGTAAATTGGATACACGGATCAACAGAATTAACAATCAAAAGTAAATTAGAAATATCACAATTGGAATCCACTAGAACGAAAGTATCGTCAACATATCTGACCCAGCACGGAAAATTAAAGACCTTGAAGAGCTTCTCTTCAAAATAATGCATATAAATATCACATAAGAGAGGAGAGAGAGAATTACCCATAGCAAGACCCTCGGTTTGTTTATAGAAAGAGCCATTAAAAATGAAAGCAGTTTGTTTAATACAAACGCTTACTAAAGCTATAAACTCCTTAATCTCAATAGAAGAATAATGAAACTCGCGTAAACGCTTTTCCAAACAGTCAATCGCACCTTGGATAGGAACATTAGTAAATAAAGATTTAACATCAAGAGAAAGCATTTTACAATTAGTAGGAGAAAGAAGTTTAACTTTGTTAACGAAATCATAAGAGTTTTTAACAGTGTGGGTATTACCAGCAGTCAAGGGAGAGAGAGTATGCGAGAGGAAACGTGCAAGGTTATAAGAAGCAGTACCAATGTTAGAAACAATCGGGCGAAAGGCAAGAGAAGGTTTGTGAATTTTAGGAAGGGCATAGAAACGAGCACAGTTAGCAATAGAAGGAATAACAAAACGTTTAGTTTGAGCATTTAAGATTACAGAGGACTTCACAGTGTGTTTAATTTCAGAAAGGTGACTGTTAGTAGGATCAGAATTTAATTTAGTGTATGGACCAGTGGTTAGCATGTTATTAATACTATCAACATAAAAAGATTTATCAAGTAAAACAGTCTGGCCGCCTTTATCAGCTTTAGTAATGAGTAAATTAGGGTTAGAGTTGAGTTCTTTGAGAGCAGTTTTTTGAGAACGAGAAAGGTTAGATTTGGCATGCATATTATTTGAAGAGATAGTATTAGCAATAAGATGTCGCAAAGTATCAAGTTGGTTAGAAGAGAGTTTACTATTTTTAAAGGAGTTTTCCATAGGAGCAATAAGTTTGGAAACCGAAACGTTGCTAACACGAGAAAAATTCAAACCTAAACTAAGAGCATCTCGCTGAGAATCAGTTAAAACATGCGAAGACAAATTAACAACAGTGTCCTGAACAAGAGGACTGACAGAACCGAGGGAAGACCTAACCGGAAGAAGAGCTTGGAATTTCTTATCCAAAGTAGCTCTGTGAGAAATAGAACGTTGTTCAACATAAGCGAAATTCCGTTTTTCCCAGTTAGCAAAAGCAGGGTAAGACTTACCCAAAAGCAAATGGAGATCATAAAGATCAGATTCAAGAATCGAAACTTTATAACGAACATCCTGAATAAAAGCACGTAAAACCGCCCGCTTAGACCTATTCAGAGCCTTATCAACACGAGAAGAACCGTGAATATTGCACTTAATGTCAATGAACTTAGGAATGACATTACTGCGTTTGCATCGAACAAGAAAACCTAAATGATTCAAGAAACGAGAACGTTTCAATCGTAAACGGGAAAAACGGTTAAACAAAGATGAATCCATACAGAAAAAACACAAAAACAGAAAAGAAATAAGCAATAAAAAGCACACGAAGAAGGAAGGAAGAAAAATGAGAACAAAAGAGAGTGTTAATAGCCCAAATAAACAAAACACGGAAAAAACACTCAAAATACTGGTGTTAAACAATAACGTAAATAAAAAACTTTGTAAAAAACACACATAAGATGTTATAGGTAAGAGGATACGCACGTTTCAACCAAAAATTGTTTTGGCCTTCGTCAGTCCAAGCCCTTCGTTGCAAGCAACACAGGGAACTGAAAAGAGAAAAACAAGCAAGATGTTGCCACAAGGGGCAAAGAAAAATCGAACAAAACCACGGAGAGGGGAGAAAAAAATATAAAAAAAGGGAAAGGAAAGAAGCACAAAAATACAGAAATAAAAAAGGAATAAATAAATAAATAAATAATAAAAAAGGAACACACGAATACAAACACACACACACAAAAAGAGAAAACAGAACAAAACAAAACAAAACAAACAGAACAGGACAGCACAAAATATGTATAAATCTTTTTTTTTTTAATATATACATATATAAATAAAAAAAAACGTAAAGGAAGACAGTAGCACACGTACACACACAATAAATAAATAAATAAATAAATAAAAGGGGGGCGGAGGAGACGAAGAAAGTGAAAAGAAACTTACAACAGCAGCTTCCAAGCAGAATGAACGAAAGGAACGGAAGAACCATCGTTCACAAGACGTTCTAAGTGCTGGGTAATGGAAAAACCTTCCAAAAAATCCAGATGGGACAAAGACTGAGGAGTGCACAAAATCTTAGCTTTAGAAAACTGAAAACGATGATTGGAATTCCAACAATGCGAGGCAATAGAAGATTTGAAAAGTTCGTGCTTAGAAACATATCTCTGATGCTCTTTGAGCCTAAATTTGAGAGCTCTTCTGGTCTGACCAATATAGCCCAAATCACAAGATCCACAAGGAATATAATAAACACCCCAACGGTTCTCAGTAGGAATAGGATCTTTAAGGGAAGAAAATTTAAGTTTATTAACAGGTTTGAAAATGACTTTGAAACCGAAATTTTTGAGAAGTTTAGAAATTTTGTAGCATAAAGGTGAAAAGAAAGGTAGTGCAATTAAATCGTTGTGAAAATTAAAAGTATTAGTAGAAGTATTAGTCTTATTAAATTTAGAAACAGCTTTATCAATAATAGAGGGGCTAAAACCACGAGAAACAGCTAAGGATTTTAAGTAACTAATTTCATTATTAAGAGATGAAGAATCAGAGCAAATTTTGATAGCACGAAACACGTAAGTGTAAAAAGCAGAAAGTTTTTGCTGGTAAGGATGATTAGATAGGGCATGAGGAGGTAAAGATATAGAAAAGGGTTTGCGGAAAACAGAAGTAGAGAAACCGTCAGGATTCCTAGAAACAAGAACATCCAAAAAAGGTAAAGAATTGTTGCACTCCTCTTCTAGAGTAAATTGGATACACGGATCAACAGAATTAACAATCAAAAGTAAATTAGAAATATCACAATTGGAATCCACTAGAACGAAAGTATCGTCAACATATCTGACCCAGCACGGAAAATTAAAGACCTTGAAGAGCTTCTCTTCAAAATAATGCATATAAATATCACATAAGAGAGGGGAGAGAGAATTACCCATAGCAAGACCCTCGGTTTGTTTATAGAAAGAGCCATTAAAAATGAAAGCAGTTTGTTTAATACAAACGCTTACTAAAGCTATAAACTCCTTAATCTCAATAGAAGAATAATGAAACTCGCGTAAACGCTTTTCAAAACAGTCAATCGCAACTTGGATAGGAACATTAGTAAATAAAGATTTAACATCAAGAGAAAGCATTTTACAATTAGTAGGAGAAAGAAGTTTAACTTTGTTAACGAAATCATAAGAGTTTTTAACAGTGTGGGTATTACCAGCAGTCAAGGGAGAGAGAGTATGCGAGAGGAAACGTGCAAGGTTATAAGAAGCAGTACCAATGTTAGAAACAATCGGGCGAAAGGCAAGAGAAGGTTTGTGAATTTTAGGAAGTCCATAGAAACGAGCACAGTTAGCAATAGAAGGAATAACAAAACGTTTAGTTTGAGCATTTAAGATTACAGAGGACTTCACAGTGTGTTTAATTTCAGAAAGGTGACTGTTAGTAGGATCAGAACGAAATTCCGTTTTTCCCAGTTAGCAAAAGCAGGGTAAGACTTACTCAATAGCAAATGGAGATCATAAAGATCAGATTCAAGAATCGAAACTTTATAACGAACATCCTGAATAAAAGCACGTAAAACTGCCCGCTTAGACCTATTTAGAGCCTTATCAACACGAGAAGAACCGTGAATATTGCACTTAATGTCAATGAACTTAGGAATGACATTACTGCGTTTGCATCGAACAAGAAAACCTAAATGATTCAAGAAACGAGAACGTTTCAATCGTAAACGGGAAAAACGGTTAAACAAAGATGAATCCATACAGAAAAAACAAAAACAGAAAAGAAATAAGCAATAAAAAGCACACGAAGAAGGAAGGAAGAAAAGCGAGAACAAAAGAGAGTGTTAATAGTCCAAATAAACAAAACAACGGAAAAAACACTCAAAATACTCGTGTTAAACAATAAAGTAAATAAAAAACTTTGTAAAAAACACACACAAGATGTTATAGGTAAGAGGATACGCACGTTTCAACCAAAAATTGTTTTGGCCTTCGTCAGTCCAACCCTTCGTTGCAAGCAACACAGGGAACTGAAAAGAGAAAAACAAGCAAGATGTTGCCACAAGGGGCAAAGAAAAGTCGAACAAAACCACGGAGAGGGGACTAAAAAAATATAAATAAAAAAAAAGGGGGGGGGAAAGGAAAGAAGCACAAAAAATACAGAAATAAAAAAATAATAAAAAAGGAACACACGAATACAAACACACACACACAAAAAGAGAAAACAGAACAAAACAAACAGAACACATTTTTTTTTAAATTAAAACCACGAACAGGACAGCACAAAATATAAATAAAACTTTTTTTTTTAATTTTTAATTTTTAAATATATACAAATATATATATATATAAAAATAAACGTAAAGGAAGACAGTAACACACGTACACACACAATAAATAAATAAATAAATAAAAAAGGGGGGGAGTAGACGAAGAAAGTGAAACGAAACTTACAACAGCAGCTTCCAAGCAGAATGAACGAAAGGAACGGAAGAACCATCGTTCACAAGACGTTCTAAGTGCTGGGTAATGGAAAAACCTTCCAAAAAATCCAGATGGGACAAAGACTGAGGAGTGCACAAAATCTTAGCCTTAGAAAACTGAAAACGATGATTGGAATTCCAACAATGCGAGGCAATAGAAGATTTGGAAAGTTCGTGCTTAGAAACATATCTCTCATGCTCTTTGAGCCTAAATTTGAGAGCTCTTCCGATTGAAACGTTCTCGTTTCTTGAATCATTTAGGTTTTCTTGTTCGATGCAAACGCAGTAATGTCATTCCTAAGTTCATTGACATTAAGTGCAATATTCACGGTTCTTCTCGTGTTGATAAGGCTCTGAATAGGTCTAAGCGGGCAGTTTTACGTGCTTTTATTCAGGATGTTCGTTATAAAGTTTCGATTCTTGAATCTGATCTTTGTGATCTCCATTTGCTTTTGAGTAAGTCTTACCCTGCTTTTGCTAACTGGGAAAAACGGAATTTCGCTTATGTTGAACAACGTTCTATTTCTCACAGAGCTACTTTGGATAAGAAATTCCAAGCTCTTCTTCCGGTTAGGTCTTCCCTCGGTTCTGTCAGTCCTCTTGTTCAGGACACTGTTGTTAATTTGTCTTCGCATGTTTTAACTGATTCTCAGCGAGATGCTCTTAGTTTAGGTTTGAATTTTTCTCGTGTTAGCAACGTTTCGGTTTCCAAACTTATTGCTCCTATGGAAAACTCCTTTAAAAATAGTAAACTCTCTTCTAACCAACTTGATACTTTGCGACATCTTATTGCTAATACTATCTGTTCAAATAATATGCATGCCAAATCTAACCTTTCTCGTTCTCAAAAAACTGCTCTCAAAGAACTCAACTCTAACCCTAATTTACTCATTACTAAAGCTGATAAAGGCGGCCAGACTGTTTTACTTGATAAATCTTTTTATGTTGATAGTATTAATAACATGCTAACCACTGGTCCATACACTAAATTAAATTCTGATCCTACTAACAGTCACCTTTCTGAAATTAAACACACTGTGAAGTCCTCTGTAATCTTAAATGCTCAAACTAAACGTTTTGTTATTCCTTCTATTGCTAACTGTGCTAGTTTCTATGCCCTTCCTAAAATTTACAAACCTTCTCTTGCCTTTCGCCCGATTGTTTCTAACATTGGTACTGCTTCTTATAACCTTGCACGTTTCCTCTCGCATACTCTCTCTCCTTTGACTGCTAGTAATACCCACACTGTTAAAAACTCTTATGATTTCGTTAACAAAGTTAAACTTCTTTCTCCTACTAATTGTAAAATGCTTTCTCTTGATGTTAAATCTTTATTTACTAATGTTCCTATCCAAGGTGCGATTGACTGTTTGGAAAAGCGTTTACGCGAGTTTCATTATTCTTCTATTGAGATTAAGGAGTTTTTAGCTTTAGTAAGCGTTTGTATTAAACAAACTGCTTTCATTTTTAATGGCTCTTTCTATAAACAAACCGATGGTCTTGCTATGGGTAATTCTCTCTCTCCTCTCTTATGTGATATTTATATGCATTATTTTGAAGAGAAGCTCTTCAAGGTCTTTAATTTTCCGTGCTGGGTCAGATATGTTGACGATACTTTCGTTCTAGTGGATTCCAATTGTGATATTTCTAATTTACTTTTGATTGTTAATTCTGTTGATCCGTGTATCCAATTTACTCTAGAAGAGGAGTGCAACAATCCTTTACCTTTTTTGGATGTTCTGGTTTCTAGGAATCCTGACGGTTTCTCTACTTCTGTTTTCAGCAAACCCTTTTCTATATCTTTACCTCCTCATGCCCTTTCTAATCATCCTTACCAGCAAAAACTTTCTGCTTTTTACACTTACGTGTTCCGCGCTATCAAAATTTGCTCTGATTCTTCATCTCTTAATAATGAAATTAGTTACTTAAAATCCTTAGCTGTTTCTCGTGGTTTTAGCCCCTCTATTATTGATAAAGCTGTTTCTAAATTTAATAAGACTAATACTTCTACTAATACTATTAATTTTCACAACGATTTAATTGTACTACCTTTCTTTTCACCTTTTTGCTACAAAATTTCTAAACTTCTCAAAAATTTCGGTTTCAAAGTCATTTTCAAACCTGTTAATAAACTTAAATTTTCTTCCCTTAAAGATCCTATTCCTACTGAGAACTGAGAACCGTTGGGGTGTTTATTATATTCCTTGTGGATCTTGTGATTTGGGCTATATTGGTCAGACCAGAAGAGTTCTCAAATTTAGGCTCAAAGAGCATGAGAGATATGTTTCTAAGCACGAACTTTCCAAATCTTCTATTGCCTCGCATTGTTGGAATTCCAATCATCGTTTTCAGTTTTCTAAGGCTAAGATTTTGTGCACTCCTCAGTCTTTGTCCCATCTGGATTTTTTGGAAGGTTTTTCCATTACCCAGCACTTAGAACGTCTTGTGAACGATGGTTCTTCCGTTCCTTTCGTTCATTCTGCTTGGAAGCTGCTGTTGTAAGTTTCTTTTCACTTTCTTCGTCTACTCCCCCCCCCTTTTTTATTTATTTATTTATTTATTGTGTGTGTACGTGTGTTACTGTCTTCCTTTACGTTTATTTTTATATATATATATATTTGTATATATTTAAAAATTAAAAATTAAAAAAAAAAAAAGTTTTATTTATATTTTGTGCTGTCCTGTTCGTGGTTTTAATTAAAAAAAAAAAATGTGTTCTGTTTGTTTTGTTCTGTTTTCTCTTTTTGTGTGTGTGTGTTTGTATTCGTGTGTTCCTTTTTTATTATTTTTTTATTTCTGTATTTTTTGTGCTTCTTTCCTTTCCCCCCTTTTTTTTTATTTATATTTTTTTTTAGTCCCCTCTCCGTGGTTTTGTTCGACTTTTCTTTGCCCCTTGTGGCAACATCTTGCTTGTTTTTCTCTTTTCAGTTCCCTGTGTTGCTTGCAACGAAGGGTTGGACTGACGAAGGCCAAAACAATTTTTGGTTGAAACGTGCGTATCCTCTTACCTATAACATCTTATGTGTGTTTTTTACAAAGTTTTTTATTTACTTTATTGTTTAACACCAGTATTTTGAGTGTTTTTTCCAGAACAGTCTTAGTGAATCAGGTGTGTTTGAAATGAATCGGTTCTGTTCGGTACTCGTGATTGCTGTGTCGGGAAACAGGTTTAGTACGAGAAAATGTGTCTGGCTCTAGCTTTGTGTGAGATAATCACTTTCCCCCTGCAAGGATATATGTTAACCGCAAGTCATCTTCAATCGGTATTAACAGCTATACATATTCAAAATAAACTATATATTTTCTCCACGCTTCTTTTTTCGATTATTTTAAAAACCATACACACTTTTCATAAGTAAAGGGAGGGGGGGGGGGGGGTTTAAACTTACCGGGAAGTGGAAAATGTACGGTATATGATAACATTATTATATTATGGCATACACTAATTTAACCACATTAAAGGAATTTTCGATTGAGGTATTTTATGTAACGCTCATTTTAATTAATTAATATTTTATTTGATGTATTAGGTATTCTATTTTAAAGTGTTTTTGTCGATTACGTGCTTTTTTTCGATTGCACATAGTAGGAAACAATGTAATTTTGATTAATCATCAATAATTGCACAGAAATGAATTATTAATTTTTATTGCATTTTCTTATAAAATCATTTGAATTTTGATTTTACAGAACAATTCTATCTCCTATAGTGTGAACTTTGTTCGTCTCAGGGGTGCAAGTGCAACTGAGTCTGCCCCACCCCCTCCAGATCCGCCTATGTAGAAAAACAAGTTCTGCTTTTATTGCCGCTAAACAGGGTAAGCAATGCATCGAAATAGACGCAAGCAGAAATGTCCTCTCCCCATTATGTTGAAGGCTGGGTTTTTGTTTTAGCACATTAATCTTTTGTCGGAGGATCTCGAGCGATCATTAAAAAGTCGTAAAATTCGCAAGGACAATGTCCCTTTACTCCCTGTAGTGACGACTGACGCATGTATACGCACTAAAAACTGCAACTTTTGAAAAAAAAATTTCATAAATTGGTTTTTTTTTCAGTTCATATTTACAATTAAATCACTTTATGAAAGTGAAAGATCTTTCATTTTGTCCAGTGTCTTAAACTTACGTTTCTTTTTAAATTTAATCAAAGTATTTTAAAATATTATGGATCAAGAAAGAAGATAATTCCTTCTGCAAAAAAGCTTCATTGCATCAAATTTTGAAAAAATCAGACCTTCTTTCTTTTTCTTTTCTTTTTAAAATAAATAAATAAATAAATATAGGTAAATTGTGAGAAAGAAACTTATTTAATAATAATAAAAATTTTAGGATTAGGAGCGGAATATTTTGGCTACGTTCCTTGTTTGGAAAACTCGAAAATTATAAATTCACAACTATCATTGGTCCCCCACCCCCGAAAAAAGAAAAATCTTTTTTAAGTGTCAATGCATATTTTCCAACAAAAATAATTAAAACTTTAAGCCCCTTTAAGTTTTGTAAATGCATCACATTCACGTTTTTTTTTTTTTTTTTTTTTATGCTTGACTGTTAAAATACAGATGGATTAAATCGATGTTCCAAGGTTCAAGTCCCCAATAAAAAAAATATTTTGTTTCATTCTCTTTCAATCTGAATGAGATCCCGGGTTCGGGTGCCTTCGCGCTTCTGTCGATCTAACGGTCTGGAGTTAAGGTTTTCTCCAGATGTAACGTGAATATGCGTTAGAACCCCTTAAAAAGTTCTGCTACCAAGGCACCCCCCCATCCTTGGCAGATCACCCTATCGTAGCGTGCCATAATCACACAAACAAATTCAATCTGAATCATTAGGGTTTTTTAAGATTTTAAAAATAATACTAATAACAACACACCAATGAAAATTCCAAAAATAAATAAATAAAAATTGATAAAACTGGTACTGAGTTTTATTCAAACATTTATGATGGACCTTTCAACCAAATTTTAGTGGATTCAACAAAAATTTAATGCGGATGAATCATTTTTAGATAGTATTATTAATTAGCATATTTTAATAAGTTAAAGACCGATAATAATTGTTTTAGTATTTTTCATAATCAAACAACACTATAGCAACATACAAAACTTTATATTAATTGGTTAACCAATACTGAAGTTTTTTACCGTCCATTATCTGCTAAATAGCAAGTGACAGTCGTAAATGAACACAAAATTAAAGGGAAAGTTTTTTCCTGTCTGACCCGTTCAGCCCCAAGTTGCTGTAAAAAAATACGCAAATACTGAGCACAAGAATGTCTTTGATCTCAATAAAACACCGACAGACGAACAATGCGGTGTGAGCACTGCCCCAAGCGAAGAAGGGAACTGAACAATGTGACTGCGCTAATATAGTAGGGTCAAATGCTGTCTGCTTCCCCCCCCCCCCTCCGAATCCCTGTCATTATTAATCAATCAGAACAGAAAACGAGAATATTACAAACATAAATTGTACATTTATAAAATAGAATATATTGGTACACCAATTAATGTTACTTTTTCTGTTAGGCAGAAGGAAAAAAAAAAATTAAATACCTTGTTGTTGACTTTGTGCGTGGGTGAGGGGGTGGGGTGGAGAGGTAGAAACGCGCTTCCAAAATCAGATACGGGTAAGACTAACTCTAGTATTTATCATAACTCCTCAAGAAGAAAAACTCCTCTCGCATTTGTTGTTGACAAATGTAGTCCGATGGTGGATAATACGTACGTGGACAGGTTAAAACAAGGAGCAAGATTAAAAAACATCTCTAATGAAATGCTTCGATCTATTTCTCTACCCTCCCCCTCCCCCTCACACACACACACCACCTCAAATAAGCTACATTAAAGGTTTACATGCATAAAATAATTATAATTTTATTGCAACATTTTTAGAATAATCGAATAAATGTGCAGTTTTCTGTAAAATTACATATAATTTCTGAGTTATTTTAAAATACTTTCATATATTACGCCCGAGCAGCAGCCGAGAGCATAGCTCTCTCAACTGGGAGACGAAAGGTGCCTGGTTCAAACCCAAGTCGCGTTTCTCGACCTAACTGTTCGGAGTTTTCTGTGGTTTTCTCCGAAACTTTGCTTAAATATGGGGTAGAACTAGAACCCTTTAGAAAGACACCCAAGGACGGCACCTCCCCCCCCCTTCAGCTTAGATCCTTAGAGCACATAATCGGACGTAATCTCTCAAAATCAAAACAAAATTATAATATTAGATTTTACTTATTTCAGTTTTGTAACTTTATTTAAAATTAATTTAATTAGTAATAGATCAGTCGACGGGAAATCGGGCTGAGGACCAAAGAATAATCTGAAAGAAACGGTGGATGAGCACGTTAATCTGTGGGGCCGTATATCGCTTTGCTGGGCTACTTTTTTGGTGAGAGATACTTAAAACTGGGTTAATACTTAAAATTTAAAGTTATCGTCATTCGAAATTGCTTTGTTTTTCGTTTGGTTGCAGCATGACACATTCTGGTCTTTGTTCTACAAAACAATCAAATTAAATAATTGACAAATTATAATTAATTTAATTAATAAATAGTTATTAGGGATGCTACGGATATCAGGCAAACATACTGCATCCCGCCAATATGGCAGTAGCCGGATATTACAAATATCCGGCACTACATCCGGGCTAAAATTATATTCAGAGAAATAACATAAATAAACATAATAAATGAATAAATTCTAAAAACTGTAATAATAAAAATTGCGGAGAAACAAAGTTTTGTGAAAATATTTTGTTTTCAATACTTATTAGAATGTATTTTTAGCATTATAGAAAAGGAAAAAAATTAAGTACTATCTTTTTTTTTTTTTTAAGATTGGAGTAAATTATTCCTGGAAGAAATTATCCATCTTTGTACGAATTCGGTTACCATTTTTTCCACCATAAATTGATCTGCTTATGAGAATAGTGTACTTGTTGTAGTACTGCTGGCTGGTGAGAAAATCCCCCCTCCCCTAATTTTGATAAAAGTATGGAAAATTGTTACATTGATTTTCTAACAGTTGAAAGGAGATGTCTTTCTTTCAAAAACTGATATTTTAAGATACTTATCTAAATCTGGAGGGAGAACACCCATGACATTGTTATTTGTATTACTTTAATTGCAGTTATTTATTATAAACAATATGCTGAAAGTATTTAGAAGCGAGGCAGAAAATGTACAAAGAGGTGTAAAAATGTGCAAGGAGGAAAATGTACAGAAACGCGTGAGGTTTTTTAGTAAGTGGGATTCGCGCAAAAGCTCAAAAATAAGGAAGAAAATGTACAGAAACGCCCGAGATTTTTGAGCACGCGTGATACAAAAATTCTCAGTATGCTATGTAAATGTACACCATAGCGACGGGTAAAGAGGGGGGGGGGGGGGAGAGTTGCGATCCACTTGCTCCCATATATAAGAGTCCATACCTCAAATGTAAAAATCATATCTGAAAATTATTTACCGAATCATGTATCATTCAAAATGCTTTTTAAGTGTCTTATTTTAAAAAATATTTTGAAAAAAAAGTCCCACCCCTTTATAAAAAAATGTGTATATTGTGAAGTATGCCCTTAAAAAAATGCAGCATGCTTTTGTAGAGTGACACATTTACACAAGTAATACAAAGCTTGCTATTATACAAATGCTATCTACTTAAATAGAATTCCTTGTGCTTTACGCACTCAAGAAAATAATACAAAATAATTTAATTATTTTCACAACTATTAATTCATTAAATATATCTTAATATGCCATTAGAGTTTAATTAATATGTTTTATAAAACAAGGACCAGTTGTTTATGTTGGTGAGGAGGGGAGGGGAGTGGAAGGTCGAGAGAGCGAAAGGACGAAGAAATTTGAATGAAAATATTTAATAGGTTCTGAGTACTATCTATCACTTATCAGATAACAGAGTAAAAAGGATATACGGCTCTACATATTTAGCAACTGTATTATCTCCCGCTATAGATCTTTGAATTAGAGATGGGCGGTTCGACTCATTTTACTGATTCGAATCTCGACTCACTCACTACTTCGATGATTCGAATCAGTGATTCGAATCTTGAATCAATAAAACAACTAAAGAAATTTTCCCTCTCTCTGCGCCGAAAGCCGTACTATTTAAACACCCTTCACCCATTCATCGGGTTTCTTCTCCGCTGAGTTCTCGGGCAGTTAGCATATCTCTCTCCTTGCTCCAGTAAAACTAGTGTTTAAACTGCCCGAAATGAAAATACAGGGGAGCTTCGTATGACCCCCTG
Source organism: Cheiracanthium punctorium (assembly GCA_038373885.1). Lineage (NCBI taxonomy): Eukaryota > Metazoa > Arthropoda > Arachnida > Araneae > Cheiracanthiidae > Cheiracanthium > Cheiracanthium punctorium. Next base: position 71,741 of record JAWZYV010016100.1, on the reverse strand, counting down.
GGCCTGTAAGATTAAAAGGTTAAGTTTGGTGTCAAAGTATTCGAAATTTTATGTATCGATGGGGGTCCCAGAGGGGGGGTCGAGAATCAATAAAAACGCGCTCCGATGGATAGTTTCCGAGATATACGTTAATTAATTATGGTAATTAGACTAATTAACCATGATTGAGGCTTAAAAGGACTGCAAACATGTAGAAATTGGCTCTGGGATGGTTTCCAGACTTTGGAGTTGCCGCCGGAGGAGGCTAGTGTTTAAAATGCCGAAATTGAAAATATAGGGGAGCTTCGTATGACCCCCTGGGCCTGTAAGATTAAAAGGTTAAGTTTGGTGTCAAAGCATTCGAAATTTTAAGTATCGGTGGGGTGTTGAGTCTAGGGGGGGTCGAGAATCAATAAAAACGCGCTCCGGTGGATAGGTTCCGAGATATACGTTAATTAATTATGGTAATTAGACTAATAAACCATGGGGCTGTTTTTTCTGCGATGAGAGAAGAAGAAGCTTTCCGAGAGAAAGCAGTAGCAAAAGCATCACAAGCTGGTATTGATCTCAGGATTTTCTTATCGCCGGCCTCAGAGGCGTAGCCAAGGGGGGGGGGGGTTAGGGGGGTCATAACCCCCCATGAGGAATTTTTTGCCATACAAAATGTATATTCTTCACTACATTATCATACACACGTATACATATATATGAGTTGCAGTAGTCATAACCCCCCCCCATAAAAAAATTCTGGCTACGCCCCTGGCCGGCCTGTATTTTTGCCCTTTATCGAATTCGAGATTTCACTGAAATGAAAATGGGAATATCGGATATTTGATGTTGAAATAAAACCGATATGTCGATTTTTGGCCAAGTCCTACTGAGGGGCTGCTGCCCCCCCCTAAAAAAATGGGACCCTTTACTTAGCTTACAATTGAACTTTATCTTTAAATTTGATACCCAGCCCACCCCGAAATAAAATCCTGGCTACGCCACTGTCAATAACACTAACTACGCCACTGCTTTAGGCCCTATTTTGTATTTCTCTGAATTACGAAAGAAAATAAAATCGTTCCCCTTAAACGAAAAACAAGGTAAAAAAAAAAACAAGGAAATCTGCTGCAATAAAGCGAAATGTTATTTTGCTTACTACAAAGTCCTTTTGTGAGAGCGCTTAATACCGCCCCTGTATCCTTCATTAAAAGTGACAAGCACAATCCTAACTTTATTTCATTCTATTTCCCTTCACATGAAAATCCGCCACCATGTAAACTTAACGTTCCGTTTTTTTTTTTTTTTTTTTTTTTTTGAGGGTGGGGGAAGGGGGACATATATTAAAGTTAAAAGTAGAAAAGGGATGTTTCATTAAATTTTAAACAAATATTAAATCAGTCAGACGAGTTGGAAGGAGGGATTTTCTTAATTTTTTTTTCGGGGGGGAGATTGACCCCTCTTGCCCTTAGGAAGTAACGCCTATGCCACCCGCCAAAAGCAAACGATGTTCGACCCACTCCACACCCACAGACAGATAAAACTTTAAAATCCGACCACCAACCAAGAAATGAAACACCAAAGATTCGAAAAAAAAACTTCAATTAAATGAAACATCCTTTCAACTCTTTTCGACTCCTTTCGACTCTGAGTCGATAGAAGATTCGAAAAAACCCCTCCAATTAAATGAAACATCCTTTCAACTCTTTTCGGCTCCTTTCGACTCTGAGTCGATAGAAGATTCGAAAAACTAACGAATCTCAACGATAGTATGCAATCACCGAAACAGAGCGAAACACTGAATCAGTAAAGATTCGTTGCTGCACCAACTCAGTGACCAACTCACCCACACCCACTCATTTACTGTTTCAAATCATCTATCGACTCAGAGTCGTAAAGAGTCGAAAGGAGCCGAAAGGAGTCGTAAAGAGTCGAAAAGAGTTGAAAAAGTAAGGGAAAATCCCTGGGAACGGCAAAGGGAAAATAAGTTTTTCTTCCCTTCGCACTTGGAATGTATTTCCCTTGAGGGCTTGAGATTCGAATCAGTAGAGAGTGAGTGTAAAGACTGAGCCACTCAGTACCAAGATTCGAATCACTGATTCGACTCATCGAATCATTGGCCATCTCTACTTTGAATGCCCCACCGTGACACAGCGCTTACACAAGTACATGCCGCGAGCCGCAGCGGAAGTATTCAAAGACCGATATCGGGAAGCAACGATCGACAAGGAGAGGGAATCCCTGGCGTCATGTCTTGACACCGATGAGGGCAAAAAGATGAACTGTTCTTTAAACATTGGTAATCGATGCAACTGGAGCGATTTAATCTTTATTTGTATAGAAAGTACATGTGCGTGAAAAAATGAAGAAGTATACATTAGTTTAATCTCATATGGGCTATAACGCTTGTACAAACCAGATCATGCAGTATTTTTGTGAACATTTCGAAGCATGAAACAATCCGTAATTTTTATCAAATTATATATTCTAAACAAAAGCTTATTCTATATTTGTATTCTATTTAATGTTTCTTTAAAGTATTAAACATTAAAAGGTAAATAAAACGAATAGCCCCCTCCCTCCCCCCTTCTCCTCTTGGAAATTTTGCGAAAATGTATCCAAAGTGTATAAATTTTTGTTCGCGCATCAGGCATGAAGCGAATGAAATAAGTAAATGTAGGAAGTAATGCCCCTAAGAATTATAATTTTTATTGGCAAGGAGGGAGGAGGTCACAGGGGTACAAGCACCCTCATGTCAAAAAGAGTTTAAACTGTAAAATATTGACTTTTTCAGCAAATTGAGTTACATTTATGAAAGAAAGGAGTAAAAAAAAGTGTGCCCCCTCTGCCAACGTAGAATTTTTTATAGGCCCATTCCTGATTTTTTAAAATATTAAACATAATCTTATTTGATTTGCTCTTAATGAAGCTCTTGCATTCGCAAGGAGGGGACTTGAAGCAGCCCCCAGCCCCCTAATGATTAAAATACATTTTTAGATAGAAAACGACGAAATTATTCAAAGTTGGAGCATCATCAACAAGTTATTTTAGTTAACACACTGAAACTTCTCGGGAGCGACCACACTCCGTTCCACATTTAAAAAAAAAAAAAAAAAAAAAAAACCGATCGTTACGAGAGGTGGTCGCTGAAAGAAGTATAAACATTTGGTAGCCAAGAAAAAAATATGATAAAAATTATTGTTTGTTTTGTTATTCATGAATTGCATACTAATACATAAATAATTATACAAATATTTTAAAAAATCTAAATATCAATAAAATATTTAGAGATTTCAGATTGTTTCGTTCTTTTTTCTCTCTTCAAGAGTACTTCTCTCTTTACTTTTTTTTACATCTGACAAAAGAGCACTTATCCTGATAGTCTTCATGCATTCTGAATTTGCCACAATAAAATCTATTTGCTTTAAAATTTGCTTTCTGAGTTTTCATACAGCCAAAAGTAACCGCCACCGTCCTCTCCGAATTTCCTTTCTCGCGTGACACGATCACATCAATGCTCTGCTCCAACAGTAAAATCACTCGTTTCTTAGACATGCACCTGCTGTCGATTTGCAGTTTAGAGGGACTGGTTTGGAATGTGGTTTTTATTTATTTTATTACCAAAGAATTCCAAGTAGGACAGCAAACCGGTACCGGTCGTTAAAAAATTGGTACCTTTGTAACCGGTCGATAGAGAAGGGGGTTGCTTAATAAAGGTGGTAGCTTATGCAAGTTTCAATGTATTGGCTATTAAGTAGATCACACTGATCGAAACAAATAGAATCATAACGGATCATATACTACAAAACCCTTTCCAATACAATCTTAATGGCACAGGTACTGCTGTCTAACGAATAATTAACATGTTTGCTTCCATCGTTGACAAGATACGACGGCAGCTATTCCCCTTTCGTGCGCATATCTTCCCGGCATAGATTTCCTCTGTGGACCACCGTATTCTCTTGCGTGCAAATGCCGCGCTACAGCGGGACATACAAAGAACTAGGCCAAAAGTTATGACGGGCACGGAAAAGGAATCGCTGCCGCGTCTTTGCAACGATGGAAGTAAACAGGTTAAACAAAGCAGACATTAAAATATTTTTAAAATCCCCGTTCAGAACGCAATCTATGATAATTACTTTATTTGCCTCTGTATGAGTTATAAATGAATGCTAAATTCAGTATTTTCTATGGGGAGCATTTTTTTACAAATCTCAGCTATACGAACTGCTTTTAACTCGATTTTTTAAAAAAAATCGTGTTAATGAGGTTCGGTAGTATAGGGGTTTCCCCAAAAGTACTAGGCTCAGGACCTTCGAAAATCTTGTTTTTATTGAGACAATCCCCAAGTGTTTGATGAATATTAAAATGCGTGAGTATATATCTAGTGACCCCTTTCCTTTTACACACACACACACACAAACATACTCTTCTCCCATTGAGGGCGTTGCCCGGCTGTCTGCTTAGTTTACCACCATTGCAAAGACGCGAATGCAGAGATTTTGCTCATGTCCATCGTTGTTTCCCAGCATCGTTACTCCCACTGAAGCCCACAGCGTACGCGTTCAAAGACCTGTGCCGGGAAGCAACGATGGACACAGAAGGAAATTCCTCGATAGTCCAGTACGCCAAATTTTGTCCAGATCCGACGAACGGTCTAGGCGCCTATAGCGAATAAACATACAGACAAGGAGAAATTCTCCTACTGCTGCATTATTGGTATGATACTCATTTGACTTAACATTGTTGAGGTAGAAAGGATGTGCATACTTATGTAAAAAAGAACAAAAAAAGAACTTAATGCCTAATCTACAACAGAACATATATTATTTTATGAATTATTTTACACTAAAATTCTGTTGTGTTTTGATACAAATAGAAACAGAGGAGTTTTTTGAAACTATTTCTCTCTTTATTTTTGTGTATGTGGGGGGAATTATACAAAAACGGATAAAAAGTATGACGATTTATCTGGAAGCATTTAAAATGCAGTCAAATAAACTAAATAAAGTGCATACGATATTTTTAAAAAAGCATTTAAAATGCTTCATATCACTAAAAACAAAATAATTTTCATGTTTAATTTTACAGCTAAGCAGAAATACTTGTTAGAAAAAATAAAAAGGAATTTAAAAAATTAGTTTCTTTTTTTTTTTAATAAATTGTTTTTGGCGTCTCATGTTACTGTGAAAATGAATAAAACGTGAATGTGGCACAATTTGCATAAGGTGATTTAAGTATTAAACACTGACCGAGAATAAAATTAGTTTAAAAAAAAAGTAGTTTTATTATCTTTATTTATTTTTAAGTAAATACTATAAAATCTAAACATATTATTTTTATTATAAATAATATTTATTATTCTATTTTAAAAAATAATATGTTTAGTTACAAAATAAAATTTATTATCATTCAAGTTGTGTGCGCGTGTGTTGGGGAGGGGAGAGGAATATAGGGATGTAGACACTGATACACTTGCGCTTTGATATTCATGAAAAACTATGAAGTTAAGGGCGGGGCTTAATTAAGTTTTTTTTTTTTTTTTTTTGGCGGCTCTACGTTGTAATCAATGCATTCGACGGGATTTATTTCTTTTTTTAGATTTGTTGATATTAATATTTTTTGATTGCTGACCTTTGTTACCAAAATTAATTTTGATGGAGTATTCTGTCTTAAACTATTTTAACAATTGCCCGCTAAAGTTTTTGGGGCCCTAGACCGTGGCCCAGTTTTCCGGGTGGTGTTTTTTCTGGTGACTTTTTCGGTGGTAATTTTTTCAGCTCACAGAAACAAGTCGGAGTATTGAATAGATTTTTCAAATTCGCTGAAATGTGCAAATATTTGTTTGCGCAGCACGTAATAACGACTAAAGCGTGGTTTACTGAAAACTATAGGCGTCAAATTAACCAAAAAAGGTTAAAAATCAGATTTAGAGATTGTGTAAATTTTTGTTCGCATGTCCCTCAAAAATAGCTCAAGGGAGACTTGAAATTCGGCAACATCTTAGGTAGTGATTTTTTTTTTTTTTTTTCTTGGTATTACGTTGAACTGTCTTGAACGAAGGAAAAGACATTTGCTAATACGATAGCTGGTTATTCCACTTAAACAATTAACGATTTTCTTTTTCTTTTAAATTTCATTTGATTTTAAAGAGTAGCTGAAGTGCCCGTCAACTACAGGTACTTCAACTAGTTATTAATATAAATGTTTCCAACAATTAACCAAACATTCTGTAAAAGGATCTTTTTAATCTATGTACTTAAAAAACCAATGTACTTTTGATAAATTTTCGCTTAAGATTAGTGTTTATTTATATTTTGAAATCTTTACACAAAATCATTATAGAATCTTTATGTTTCACAAAGATATGAGGTCCTCAGAAAATATTTTGCCTGTATTTTGCAAGGAGACCTAAAATTTTAGGAAACGTCACTGGCCATTGGAGTAAAAAAAATCTGATGTGTCCAACACATGACTTCCTTGCACGTCCATTAAATCAAAAATATTTTTTACGCACTTCCTCTAAACTTATTTGTTTGAAAGATATAAAATATCAATAATAGTAAGATATAGCGATTTCTAGCCAAACATTTCGATATCGCCAAGCTGAGTTCAATTTGAAAGATTTCTTTCTGACACTTTATTTGTCGATATTTCACCAAAAGCCGACAAACTTGAGATAGTTTGCGAGATTTTGGGGATAGCCAAAGTAGTCATTGACCACTGACTTTCAATGAATTGAATGCATCCATACACCTTAATGTATTTAAAGTCATTTGGCTCACCCTGTAAATAAATTCCCAGTCGATTGCTGTCAAAAAAGATATTGAAAACCGTTAGATATTATAATATAGTTCTAAATACAAAAGTTCAAAATTCTACGGGTTAAAGTTTTAGAGTTATACAAAATACGAAATAATTTTTGGCGCCAAATTTGGCGATATTTCGGCGAAACTCGTCAATGTCGACGACATTTGGCGAGATATTAAGCATGGACCAACAATGACAGATTATCGCCAAATTTGGCGATATTTCGCCAAAACTCGCCAAGAACGATGACAAATGGCGATACTTTGGGCATGGACCAAATGACTGACTATCGCCAAATTTGGCGACATTTCGGCAAAACTCGCCAAGGTCGAGGACAGACGGAGAGATTTTGGGCATGTACCAAACAATGACTGTATACAATTGTATTATATTGAAGATGTCCATAGACATTAAAGTAATAAAATTCTTTTCGGTGGTCCTGTAAATAAACTCTCCAATAGATTTTAACCAAAAATCGAGATGCACAACTAGATGTTACAACAATCTTATATATGAAATTTCATAATAGTTTTTGAGATTTGAGAGTTAAATATGCACACACGTACACAAAAAAGTCGCCAAGCTTGGCGACTTTTGGCATAGTACTTGAGGGAGGCACGTGACCGTGGTCGGACCATTACCTAACTTATGTGGTAGGACGGTATTGTGCTTGAAATGGATGAATCTCCTAAAATTGCCATTGACCAGAATGTATTGGAAATCTTTTGAGTGTTCCTGTAGCAGAACTGTAAATGATAAAGACACTTTTTTTAATGGAGAAATTCATTTTCTAACTCTTTACAGCATATATCACTTCTGAGTTGTTTGAAATAGCCCAATACCTCTAAAAAACGCTTTGATGAATTTCGGCCCATAGAGCGTAATGTATTTCGAATCTTTTAGGCGGTTCTGTAGATAAACTATCCAGTCGAATGGAACCGAAAGGGGAGGTGCACAACTAGATGTTACAACAATCCTAAATGTAAAGTTTTAACATTCTACGCCTCATAGTTTTTGAGATATGCGAGTTTAATGAATTTCGGCCCATTGAGCGTAATGTATTTCGAATGTTTTGGGCGGTCCTGTAGATAAGCTATCCAATCGAATGGAACCAAAAGGGGAGGTGCACAGCTAGATGTTACAACTATCCAAAATATGAAGTTTCGACATTCTACGCCTAATAGTTTTTGAGATATGCGAGTTTAATGATTTTCGGCCCATAGAGCGTAATGTATTTCGAATCTTTTGGGCGGTCCTGTACATAAACTATTCATTCGATTGCGACCAAAAGGGGAGGTGCACAACTAGATCATAGAACAATCCTAAATATCAAATCTCAACATTCTACGACCCATAGTTTTTGAGATATGCGAGTTACATACATACGTACGTACGTACGTACGTATAGACGGCATGGAAAAACTGACCACAATAAACTCGCCGCTTGTCAAAATGAGTTGCTGACGCGTTAATATGATCGTGCATGCTAGCCTACGATGAGATGCATCGAAAAAAATTTTTAAATTCAATTTAGAGGTAGTCAAAATCGGTTTTTTTGTCGAAATTTGCCCCCCAAAATTTTTCGGGATCACATTACTTCCTTATACTACGTACAAGGAAGTAATAAAGCGAACCTACAGTTCTTTGCCTACAGAGCGAAATCCAGAAGACCACATGTTTCTTTTCAGTGTGGATAATCAGCTTTTACAAAAGCCTTATCGGCGGCCGACGAACAATCCTTTTGTCAGCAACCTGGCAGACAATTTTAAAAGGCTGTGCAACAGATTTTTCTGGGAAAAGGGGGAGAGGGAGGGAAACAGTTCAGTTAGCAAGAAATGGTTTTGTATAGCAGGTTTGATTTTGACAAACGAGTAGACTAGTCGTGCAGGTCGAACGCGAAAATCCATCATTAGGCTTTCTCACGGTTTAAAACTTAATGTGAATGCTAAACACAAAGCAATTTATTAAAAATGAAAATTTATATACGTTAAAAATGGAATGGTGTATGCGTGAATAAATTTAATAAGCTAAAAAATGTGAAGCTTTATGAATTCAACTTCCGCAAATTAATCAAATAAAAGCAAACAGTCAGAAATTTTTTAATTTAGGGAGCATTATTTTCACGAATTTAAGCAGCGTGACTAAAATGGAAATCCAACTAGTCTTCGAAAAATCTTATCAAACCAATAAAAGAACTCGGAAATTTTTGAACATCAGAAATGTATTCAGCAAAAGGATTCGGAAATTTTTTTAATTTCGGATTTACAACTCATACAGAGGAAAAATAAAAAAAACGTGCAACAGAAGAAAAAAAAAAAAACACGCTAATCAAGACTGTTTATTTATTTATAGGAAGGGGGGGGGGAGACGCATCATCCTTTGAAAAATGTATCAATCTTTATTTAACCTCGCCCTGAGAAAGTAATTTTTATTTCTAAATTGTGAGGACAGGATGATTTGATGTATTAAAATACACAACCAGGGTTTCAGTGGCGAATCCAAATGGAGGGCTATGGGGCGATTACCATTTCAGCCTTTACCTGAGCACACTTGAATCAAAAACTTTGCTGAATCTTTAGGGAATTAATCCACCATTGAACCTATGTTTACCATGCTCGCTAGTAGTAGTGAAATGTAGGTTCTGGACCAGTGGCGCGGTGGCACAATGGGGGCGTGGCCGAGTGACATTGATGGATGAGGGGTCGTGGCTATGACGTCATGAGTGGAGTTGAGTTGTTTTTGCCGAATGTTGAGTTGAGATGTTTTTTGCTGGATGTTGAGTTGTTTTTCTGCTTGATATCGAGTCTGCTAGATATTTTTGGTTTCGTTTTCGATTTTTTTTTGTTATTTTATGATTGGCAACACTTTACGAGTTTCGGAATCGGACTTTGAAAAATTTTCGATTTTTTTTCTCAGAATACCGGTCGATCCTCGCCCGTTATTGCTCGAAAAGTTTCTTTTTGTGGGAATGGCAACGGATGGGTTGAGTTGTTTTTGAGCTGTATGTCGAGTCTGCTACAAGTTTAAGTTTCGAAATCGAACTTTGAAAAATTTCCGATTTTTTTTCTTAAAATGTTGGACGGGTGCCCCCAGTCATTGGTTGAAAAGTTTCTTTTTCAAGGAATGGCAACTTGAAATCTAGTGAGAGTTTACTTTTTGTGAATGGCAACTCGAAAGGCTGTGAGAGTTTACTTTTTTGTCAATGGCAACGCTTTAGACGAGATCATTTCGACCGTTTGTTTGGCAGTTGCATCCTGCTGGTTGTTCCTGAGTGTTTGATCATAACTGAACGCGTTAAATTTTGAAGTATGAAACGAGCAAGTGTAAATTCTAACACCCGCGCAAAAAAAGTGCGTTTTTGTGACGAAATAATGACTGTTAATGAACGTAAAGACAATCCGCCGAGTAATTTTCATCTAGGAGGTGATAATTATGTTGTAGTGTCTGACTTTGCTGACGTTGCCCGTGTTCACATCAGAAAATTTTTGAAAAACCCACGTGGAGGATTTGTGGCTACCAAAGCAGGTATTACATTATCTCCAATGCTTTGGGAATCTTTGCCAAGGAAATTAGAACAGTTGTATTTTCCTTGCCGGCTGGATGAATCAATAATTATAGAAGAGAGTGTTATGCTATCTACCGTCGTGATTGAAGATCGAGACCACATCACTCTTCAACGTTTCGTTCAGCAAAAGGACTTTATTCTTCTTTATCTCGTTCAGCAAAAGGACTTTGCATTCTGAATGAAATTGAGTGGAGAAAGCTACAAGAATTTCGTAAAGAAATTACGACTGAAGCAATTAAAATTCAGTTTGAAAAGATTTTTCGAAACCTGTTACAAAAAGAGGCGGCTAAACATGCTATTCCAGTAGTTCAGAGGCTGGCGGAACATCAAACTCTTGAAAACATCGAGCAGCAGAGTGACAATTCAGATGCGGAATTAGTTTTAACAACTTCGATGATTGAACTTTTGTGCGAGAATATAGGAGACTGTATTCGAAGACTATTAAAATGTACTGGCTGTGCAAGTATGTGCGACAATCAACTCGGTCACGAATGCATGACATGGAATTTCGGACAGTTGATGGAACGTTATGGTGAAGGAGCTCTTCTTTCTATAAACTTAGCAGGCCCTGATTACCGCACAGGCCAACTAGGCCGAGGCCTGGGGCCCCCAAATTTTAGGGGCCCCCAAATGATAGATTTACTTAAGTTTTACTCTAAAAAATTATTATCAAAACATTACTAAAGACAGATAAAGATATGTACTTTTACAACACATGCCGACACGCAAATTGTTTTCTTTACATTTTATTCAGTGCAAAACAAACGACCGAATACACGTCATGTGAAGGTCCAAAACATTCTACCACCTAAGATTCACCCTCTTGACGTCATTTGAAGAGCAACTTATGCGCATTCATTTGCGCATTGACTCTGTCTTTCTCTAACTGACAACTATTGGATTTATTTCTGTGATAGTGGCAACAGTCAAAATGAAAAAAATGGTTGTTGTTGTTTCCGCCCGGACTCCTTTGAATCACGTGGTTTGAATGAACATCTGAACGTCATACGTTAGCATGCTTGAAGTGAAGTTGTAATCTGCACGTATTGTGAGAATAATTGAGTTGATTTATTTTAAATTAAAATGCATCCCCGAAAGTATTTGTCCGGCTCTCAGAAACGGTCTAAAAAAAAAATGAGGAACATCAAGCTAAGCGAATGAAAGAAAGCTTACGACAATATTTAGTAGCCCGTACCGTGACTGAAAAGGAAAATGAAGAAGAAACTAGTGATAGTGAACTTGAGATTTCTCAGAGAAATACCACAAATTCAAATGAAAATATCGGTTTACAGGAACAGAATCCAAATAGCAAAGATCCTGAAGCTGAACATGCCAAAGATGGAGCAAGTGGATCTCCAGTCAAAGTTGCTTATGATCCAGAAGCGGAACATGGCAAAGATGAAGCAAGTCGATGTCAAATCGAAATTTCTTCTTGTAGCTCCTATGATCCAGAAGCTGAACCTAGCAAAGATGAAGCAAGTCGATCTCAAGTCGAAATTACGTCTACTAGTATCTATGATACAGAAGCTTAACATGACAAGGATGGAGCTAGTCGATCTGAAGTCGAAATTACCTCTTCTAACACCTATTCGGATGATCCAGGACTTTGGCCTGGAAGAATAACTGAAGAAATGCGTGAGTATTTTGTTGCTAAAAAACCAAATCAGAATATTTCTGAAATTAAAAATTCCAGGAAAATGTGCACAGACAAAAGTCGCATTTTGACAGAACACAATTTTTTTAGACATAAAAATAAGGAAAAAATTAAAAGGGATTGGCTGATCTATTCGCCATCAAAGACAGCTGTATTTTGTTATGCTTGCAAACTGTTCTCAACCAGTCGACAAGCACTTTGTATTGAAGGATTTTCTGACTGGAAGAATATCGCTAGCAGACTCAATGAACACGAAAATTCTCAGATACACAGAGATAGTGTATGTACACTATCTCTTCGTGCAGTTTCCTCTTGTCGCATAGATAAGCAGATGATCACAGAGCGTGAGACTGAATGTACTTATTGGCGTAATGTACTCATTAGAGTTGTTGAAACTGTCAAATTTTTGGCACAGAGAGGGCTTCCACTTTTTGGAAATGATGAAACAGTGGGGTCTGTTAGCAATGGAAACTTTCTAGGCTGTATCGAACTTATTGCAAAGTTTGACCCTTTTATTGCCAATCATTTAGCAACCAAAGGTAATCCTGGTACAGGAAGAGTTAGTTATCTCTCTTCTACAATTGTTACAGAGTTCCTAAAACTGATGTCTGAAAAAGTCTTGTGTCACATTTTATCAGAAGTTAAAAAAGCAAAATATTTTGGATTAATTGTCGATTCAACTCCAGACATAACCCATATTGATCAACTGGCAGTTGTTTTGAGATACGTTAATGAAGAAGGTGAACCAAAAGAGCGATTTATAAAATTTGTGCCTCTAAATCGTCATGACTCATTATCTTTAACAAATTGTATTTTAAATCTTTTTGATACTGTAAATTTGAATATTTTAGACTGTAGAGGTCAGTCCTACGATAATGCCAGCAATATGGCAGGTCAGTATTCCGGATTACAGGCCAGGATTAAAGAAATATCCCCGTTAGCAGATTTTGTGCCATGTTCTGCTCATTCGTTAAATCTTGTAGGAACGAATGCAGTAGAATCATGCCAGCAGGCTGTAATATTCTTCACATTTGTGCAGAATGTTTACAATTTTTTTTCAGCCTCCACTCGCAGATGGCAGATTTTGATGCAGGCACTAATGAGTTCACAAACTGCATTAAAATTAAAATCCTTGTCAGACACAAGATGGTCTGCTGAAGCTGACGCAACAAAAGCCCTACGACAAGGATACATTTCTGTCCGACAAGCTTTGCATGATATTACAGCAAATGAAGCAGAGCCTGCTGCAACTCGAAATGAAGCGCGCAGTTTGCACAATAAAATGGAGAAATTTGAGACAGCAGTATTGTTGATAATATGGGATACAATTCTTCAGCGCATTGAAAAAACCAACAAAACTTTTCAAAGCAGTTTGTTAAATATTTCTTCTGTTGTCCCATTATACAATTCTCTTATTGAATTTATAAAAGTAGTACGGGAAAAGTTGGATACGTATGAAATTGAAGCAAAAGCCTTTGTTGATTCTACTTACTCTATCCAAAGGAAAAAATATATATCACGAAGGCTTGATGAAAAGCCGGAAACTGAATGGCATTTTACTCCCAAAGATGCATTCAGAGTTGAATGCCATTATGTCATTTGTGATGCACTTTTGTCACAGCTTCAAAAAAGAATGAATGCATACTCTTATCTTGAAAAAAGATTTGGTTTTGTATGCAATAATTCATTGTCTGAATCAGATATCATAACATCTGCAAAAAAAATTTCAGGAAGTTTATTCAGATGACATCGAAGAAAGTTTTCCAGATGAGTTTCTCCAATTTAGGCCTTTTTTGAAGGAACTAAGTTCTCCTGTGGAGTGTCTGAAGCATATGAGGATTTTAAACATATCCCACACCTTTCCAAATGTAGAAACTGCTTTCAGAATCTTTTTAACTATTCCTGTCAGCAACTGTACAAGTGAAAGGTCTTTTTCAGTTTTGAAAAGAATAAAGAGTCGAACAAGAAACTCATTATCACAAGAAAATTTACAAGCTTTTTCTATTTTAAGTATTGAAAGTGAAATCACTTCACAAATAGAATTTGATGATATCATTAATGATTTTGCTGCCAAAAAATCAAGAAAAAAAGCATTTGTATGAAATTTCATCATTAGTAAGTGATTAATTTTTTTTTTATGATTAAATGAGCTTAGTTACCAAAATCAGTATTTATAAAAAGATCTTAAAATGATATGCATTATTTAATTTTCATTATGATTATATCTGTTTCACAGTCTGTTTCTGAATGCCATTTAAACAAGTAACGTTAGTCAAAAATCAAATTGAAGTTATTGGTCATTGGTTGATATTAACTTAACATTTAATTGTAATTAAGTACGAGCTTGAAACAAATTGAATTCATATGTATTAAAATCAAATCTAGTTTAGCAAGAATGTTAATTCTGTTCATGATATTATTTCTGTCTTAAATATATTCCTATTTCTTAATTTATTGAATTGGTGTTTTTTTTAATGTTATAGTACTGAATGTTATTTAAACAAGTAATAGTAAAGCTATACCCTTACATTATTGGGCATTGGTAATGACTTGACATGAAATCTGATTTGGTTCATGGTATCACTTATGAAATCTGATTTGGTTCATGGTATCACTTCACATTTTATCATTATTAAATATTAATTATATCCGTGCTTAAAATGTAAATTTGATTACCAGTATTGTTTGATTAAATTACATTTAGTAATATTTGAACAATTTTTAAAAATCCAGCACACTAAATTTAGAAATGAGAATAGATTTCAAACATAATCATAAACAAAATTTATTAACATACTTGTTTATCAGGCATTGATTTTAATATGTATGAATTTGACTTCTTTCAAACTAATATTTCATTACAATTAAATATTAAGTGAATATCAATACCCAATAAAACAAATTTGATTAGTGTATTACTTCTTTAAATGACATGCATACAGTAACATAAACAACAAGATTAAAAACTAGTAGTCTAAATTAAGAAAACAGGAATTATTTAAAACAGAAATAACCACAAACAAAATTTATTAACATTCTTGCCAAACAGGATTTGATATTAACACAAATTCAAATTGTAGTTTATTACGATCCAATGGTTAAGTCAATATATATACTTAATTAGGCAATTTTGATTAGGATTACTTGATATGACATTCAGTAGCATAACAGCAAATTAAAAAAAAAAAAAAAACCTAGTACAGTAAATGATGAAACACTAATATATTCAAGATGGATATAATCACGAATAAAATTTATTAACATACCTGATCAGCAAGCAGTTTTTATACAGAATTTGACGTGTTATATTTCATAATATGAAGTGAATTTTAAATTAAGAAACAAGAATATATTTAAGAGAGAAATAATGACAAACAAAATTTAACATTCTTGCCTAACAAGATTCGACACGCCCGTGAGTTAAATTGTTTCAAGCTAATATTTCATAACAATTCAATGTTAAGTCTATCAGTACCAATAAGGTAAATTTGAATTCAATCTCAAGTGATTATCAATAACAAATATAGTAAATTTGGTTAATATTACTTGTTTAAATGACATACAGTAACATTCAGAAAAATTAAATGGAAAAAAAATCTAGTACTCTAAACGAAGAAATAGGAATAAACATAAGATTACATAATGAGATACGAACAAAATTTATTAACATACTTGTTTTGTTTAGTAAGCATTGATTTTAACATATACAGCATTTTACTTGTTTTAAGCTAATATTTCATAATGTCAAGTCATTACCAATGCCCAATAATGTAAGGGTATAGCTTTACTATTACTTGTTTAAATAACATTCAGTACTATAACATTAAAAAAAACACCAATTCAATAAATTAAGAAATAGGAATATATTTAAGACAGAAATAATATCATGAACAGAATTAACATTCTTGCTAAACTAGATTTGATTTTAATACATATGAATTCAATTTGTTTCAAGCTCGTACTTAATTACAATTAAATGTTAAGTTAATATCAACCAATGACCAATAACTTCAATTTGATTTTTGACTAACGTTACTTGTTTAAATGGCATTCAGAAACAGACTGTGAAACAGATATAATCATAATGAAAATTAAATAATGCATATCATTTTAAGATCTTTTTATAAATACTGATTTTGGTAACTAAGCTCATTTAATCATAAAAAAAAATTAATCACTTACTAATGATGAAATTTCATACAAATGCTTTTTTTCTTGATTTTTTGGCAGCAAAATCATTAATGATATCATCAAATTCTATTTGTGAAGTGATTTCACTTTCAATACTTAAAATAGAAAAAGCTTGTAAATTTTCTTGTGATAATGAGTTTCTTGTTCGACTCTTTATTCTTTTCAAAACTGAAAAAGACCTTTCACTTGTACAGTTGCTGACAGGAATAGTTAAAAAGATTCTGAAAGCAGTTTCTACATTTGGAAAGGTGTGGGATATGTTTAAAATCCTCATATGCTTCAGACACTCCACAGGAGAACTTAGTTCCTTCAAAAAAGGCCTAAATTGGAGAAACTCATCTGGAAAACTTTCTTCGATGTCATCTGAATAAACTTCCTGAAATTTTTTTTGCAGATGTTATGATATCTGATTCAGACAATGAATTATTGCATACAAAACCAAATCTTTTTTCAAGATAAGAGTATGCATTCATTCTTTTTTGAAGCTGTGACAAAAGTGCATCACAAATGACATAATGGCATTCAACTCTGAATGCATCTTTGGGAGTAAAATGCCATTCAGTTTCCGGCTTTTCATCAAGCCTTCGTGATATATATTTTTTCCTTTGGATAGAGTAAGTAGAATCAACAAAGGCTTTTGCTTCAATTTCATACGTATCCAACTTTTCCCGTACTACTTTTATAAATTCAATAAGAGAATTGTATAATGGGACAACAGAAGAAATATTTAACAAACTGCTTTGAAAAGTTTTGTTGGTTTTTTCAATGCGCTGAAGAATTGTATCCCATATTATCAACAATACTGCTGTCTCAAATTTCTCCATTTTATTGTGCAAACTGCGCGCTTCATTTCGAGTTGCAGCAGGCTCTGCTTCATTTGCTGTAATATCATGCAAAGCTTGTCGGACAGAAATGTATCCTTGTCGTAGGGCTTTTGTTGCGTCAGCTTCAGCAGACCATCTTGTGTCTGACAAGGATTTTAATTTTAATGCAGTTTGTGAACTCATTAGTGCCTGCATCAAAATCTGCCATCTGCGAGTGGAGGCTGAAAAAAAATTGTAAACATTCTGCACAAATGTGAAGAATATTACAGCCTGCTGGCATGATTCTACTGCATTCGTTCCTACAAGATTTAACGAATGAGCAGAACATGGCACAAAATCTGCTAACGGGGATATTTCTTTAATCCTGGCCTGTAATCCGGAATACTGACCTGCCATATTGCTGGCATTATCGTAGGACTGACCTCTACAGTCTAAAATATTCAAATTTACAGTATCAAAAAGATTTAAAATACAATTTGTTAAAGATAATGAGTCATGACGATTTAGAGGCACAAATTTTATAAATCGCTCTTTTGGTTCACCTTCTTCATTAACGTATCTTTATGTCGTCATTAACGTATTTTTAATGTTATAGTACTGAATGTTATTTAAACAAGTAATAGTAAAGCTATACCCTTACATTATTGGGCATTGGTAATGACTTGACATTATGAAATATTAGCTTAAAACAAGTAAAATGCTGTATATGTTAAAATCAATGCTTACTAAACAAAACAAGTATGTTAATAAATTTTGTTCGTATCTCATTATGTAATCTTATGTTTATTCCTATTTCTTCGTTTAGAGTACTAGATTTTTTTTCCATTTAATTTTTCTGAATGTTACTGTATGTCATTTAAACAAGTAATATTAACCAAATTTACTATATTTGTTATTGATAATCACTTGAGATTGAATTCAAATTTACCTTATTGGTACTGATAGACTTAACATTGAATTGTTATGAAATATTAGCTTGAAACAATTTAACTCACGGGCGTGTCGAATCTTGTTAGGCAAGAATGTTAAATTTTGTTTGTCATTATTTCTCTCTTAAATATATTCTTGTTTCTTAATTTAAAATTCACTTCATATTATGAAATATAACACGTCAAATTCTGTATAAAAACTGCTTGCTGATCAGGTATGTTAATAAATTTTATTCGTGATTATATCCATCTTGAATATATTAGTGTTTCATCATTTACTGTACTAGGTTTTTTTTTTTTTTTTAATTTGCTGTTATGCTACTGAATGTCATATCAAGTAATCCTAATCAAAATTGCCTAATTAAGTATATATATTGACTTAACCATTGGATCGTAATAAACTACAATTTGAATTTGTGTTAATATCAAATCCTGTTTGGCAAGAATGTTAATAAATTTTGTTTGTGGTTATTTCTGTTTTAAATAATTCCTGTTTTCTTAATTTAGACTACTAGTTTTTAATCTTGTTGTTTATGTTACTGTATGCATGTCATTTAAAGAAGTAATACACTAATCAAATTTGTTTTATTGGGTATTGATATTCACTTAATATTTAATTGTAATGAAATATTAGTTTGAAAGAAGTCAAATTCATACATATTAAAATCAATGCCTGATAAACAAGTATGTTAATAAATTTTGTTTATGATTATGTTTGAAATCTATTCTCATTTCTAAATTTAGTGTGCTGAATTTTTAAAAATTGTTCAAATATTACTAAATGTAATTTAATCAAACAATACTGGTAATCAAATTTACATTTTAAGCACGGATATAATTAATATTTAATAATGATAAAATGTGAAGTGATACCATGAACCAAATCAGATTTCATAAGTTAAGGTTGTTCTTTATACTAATAAAGCATTACATTAAAATCACTAGAAAAATACATATTCAAACCTCATTAAAATTCCTTCTATAGATTATCTATGAAGATTTACTGTTCATTTTTTACTATAATACAAAGGTAAGAAAGCAACGCCAGTTACTTCCAAACACAGGTTGATATTCGGTATTAATAATTTTTTTAGAATTTCGTGCAGTGAAATGATATTCTATAAATAGGATCTAATAGTGTAAACATTAGAAAAAGACACCATGTCACTGGCCTTGGTATATTATATATTAACCCTGGTTTAGTGCTAATAGATAAGTATCTTCTGTTTGTTAGGTTTTAATGACACTAAATAAATTTAACTAAAACGCATACACTATGCAGGCTTCTTCTATGGAGGTAGAGAAAGCATAGCCATCAGGCGCGTAGCCAGGAAAAAATTTCGGGGGGGGGGATATGAACTTTTATGTGTATAAAAAGACGGAATTTCTGCACGGCATTAGTCTTGTGATCACTAATCCGAAAATTTCGGGGGGGGGGCAATATATCCCGGTATCCCCCCCCTGGCCCGGTATCCCCGCCCCTGATAGCCATATAGGGGCCCCCAAAATGTACTAGGCCTTGGGCCCGCAAATGTCTTAGTCGGGCCCTGAAACTTAGAACAATTGACTACTGACTTTCTTGAGAGAAATAAAAACATTGTTAGTTATATAAATGTGCATTTTGTGAAACGTATGAATATACAGAAGATGATTCAGACTGCAAAAGAAATGTACATAAAATCGGATCCAAATCCTGTACGTATGTTTTAATTAAATATATTTTTCTTTGCTTATACAGTGCTTTTCTTTGCTTATATATTTTTTTCTTTTGAAGTGCGCTATCTTACGTGAAATTAATTTGAATTAATTAAAACAGCTCAAATAATAAGAGTGGCAGCTGCTTAACTATATTTAAACACATAAATTTTATATGTATTTAATTTATATTTTAATATTCACTTATATATTTATTTATTTAAAGTCAAAGGTTTATGTGCAAGAAAAAAAATGTCTTTAATATGCTTGATGCGTAACTTATGATATTTTTGCTTTTAGTAGACAAATTTAAAAGGCTACATCTAGTTTAAAATAATTCATTTAAAATGTGAAATATTAATACATATTTTATGTGTGTGTTTTTTAATGACATTCTAATACAATACTGAAATGTGTGTGAAAAATTTTTGATTAATTTAAATACGTGTATGTATAAGATACGCATATATATAAATTCAGTTTACCTCTGTTAAAGAAATATGCTTCCCATTTTAACAAAAGGACTAAGTCTAGAAAATTTTCATGAGAAAGAAGAGACGATTGCTTCATTTTGTAAGAAAAGGGGTTTCTTATCAGTATAGCAGCTGGGTGGGTGCGGAATTCATAAGGGGATTAGGGGAGAAAGGAGGGGGCGTAGCTCCTATTGACACCACCACAGTAGACATCTCACTTGTACTTACAGGTTTTGAAAGATAACTAAACCAGTAAAGCGGGGGAGAAAAGGGTATTGCACCTTGTACTAGAAATCAGTACTACCCCTTTGAGCAGTCATTCGATCCATTGCGAATTTGTAGTCGAAATATATTTTTCTACTTACTGCCTTTATTTTCTGCGTTAGCCGAATCCACTCAGTGTGTTAGTAGGATTTTACTTTTGCTATTAATATAATAATTATTTATACATATATTAAAGTAATGGAGCAGTTAACAGCTAGTCAGTTAGAATTTTTAGATATTCTATCTCAACAGTGTGCGATTAATGAACCTAATTGGAGTACGAATAATTTTAACGGTTTTACCGCATCGCAAATGTTCGATCCAAACGGATCATTGCCCTGTATACCAACCCCATCTCCACTGCATGTGTCCGAGCCTTCATCAGCCCCGGAAATCTCTCCGTCGTTAGACATCGACCTTTTGAGCCAGGAAGATTTGAACATATTGGACGAATTAGTCGGTGAAGATGATCGCATGGATTTTAATGGTTTCACCGCATCACAATTGTTCGATCCGAACGAATCATTACCTTCGATGCTGACACCTTCTCCGCTTTGTGTGCCCGAGCCTACACCAACTCCGGAAATCTCTCCGTCGTTAGACATCGAACTTTTGAGCCAGGAAGATTTGAACATATTGGATGAATTAGTCGGTGAAGATGATCGCATGGATTTTAATGGTTTCACCGCATCGCAATTGTTCGACCCGAACAAGTCATTGCCTTTGATGTCGACGCCTTCACCTTTACATATGTTGGAATGTGCATCTCCTGAAATTTCATCAACATGCAATCAAGATATGCAAGGCGGTGGTAATGTCGAAAAGAATAAGTGTGATGAGTGTGGAAAATTGTTTTCTAGAATCAGAGATTTACGGAGACACCATGAAACTGTCCATAAACGTTCTACGTTAAAGTGCACAGATTGCGGCGCATTATTCAGTAGATCAGATGCATTGCAAAGACATAAGAGAAACACCTGTGGAAAATCCAGAAAAAGAAAACAACCATCTGATTCTTTACCTACTGAACAACCCTCTAAAGCGCTGAAGTCGGCATCTAAGGATAAAAGCGAGTCTGCGTTTGACAGTCGAGTTCAGAACTTTCAACTGAAAAACGACCTTGGATACCTAGATTTAAAAGAATTTTTAAACAGCAAAAGGGGAGAAATTAAAAATATTGTTCACGGAATCGAACCGCTCGAAATCAAAATAAACTTTAAAGTATTTTGCAAATTTTCAAAGTACTCCGATTCTGGGGAAGTAATCACGGACGTGAAATCTTTCAAAACGAAAAATGAAATCGTACTGACAGCAACAGATCTGGACGAGATATACGACAAAGCCGTTGATAAAATGCTATCGGAATGCTCCGACTTTCAGGAAAAAGAATCTGGATGGCTTCTTGAAGAAATATCCTATTTAGAAGTTAGGACCAATGTATACAAACCCATTCCAGGCTCGTCTTATCTGGAACTCCCGGAAGCGATACGATCGAAAAAAGCTGTAATAAATGTGACGAACAAAGACCAGCAGTGTTTCAAGTGGGCAGTTCTGTCAGCCCTGTATCCAGCGCAAGATCATTTGGACCGTGTATCGAAATATGAAGGATATTCTTCGACACTTAAATTTGACAACATCCAATTTCCCGTAACATTGAAAGATATAGGAAAATTTGAAAAACTGAACGACGTCTCAATCAACGTATACTCCTACAAAGCGGATTTCGCAATTTATCCGCTATACATCACGTCAGATGAAAAAGACATACACGTTGATCTACTGTATATGAAGAAGGAGGAAGCATCGCATTATTGCTGGATTAAAAACCGTGCGAAGATTAGTGCGTAAGATTAGTGCGAAAACAAATAACAAAACACGAAACTGCTTGTTTTATTTGTAAACGCTGTTTGCAATCATATAACTCAGAACAATCCCTCTCAGCACATAAAGTATTGTGCTCAGAAATAGAAGCAGTTACAGTAAATATGCCGGAAAATAATTGTATCAAATTCAAAAATGTACAGCACATGTTCAAAGTTCCATTTGTTGTATATGCTGATTTTGAATGCTTCACTAAACCAGTTTCCTCATGCACGCCGTGCCCCAGTTTTTCTTATAACGAAGTTTATCAAAAGCATGAACCGATGGGATTTTGTTATCACATTGCATATACAGAAGGACCCTACAAACCTCCCGTGGTATACAGAGGACCCGACGCAGCGAAAGTTTTCGTAGAAAAATTGAAAGAAGAAGCCGCGGACATAGAAAAAATATACACAACACCGAAGCCCATGTTACCATTAAGCAATGAAGAACTGATCTCCTACGCGAAAGCACAGGTTTGTTACCTGTGTTCCAAAAAATTTTCCACAAGTAATGGAAAAGTGAGAGATCACTGTCACATCACCGGCGTCTTCCGTGGAGCGGCATGCAATAATTGCAACTTAAAATACAAAACGCCCAGGTTCCTACCCGTGTTTTTTCATAATTTGAGCAATTATGATCTGCATCTATTCGTCAAAGAACTTGGGGCGGATGGCAAAAAAATAGACATGATTCCTCAAACTGAAGAAAAATATATTAGTTTAACTTACCACCTGAGTGGGAAAATGAAAATTAGATTTCTCGACTCATATCGATTTATGCCCAGCAGCCTTGATACATTAAGTAGTTGTTTGAGGAAGGAAGATTTTTCACGCACCCTCATGTATTTTCCGCCAGACAAGGTAGATTTGTTACTTCGCAAAGGAGTTTATCCTTATGATTATATGAACGATGCATCAAAATGCGATGAAACATCTTTGCCGCCGAAAGAGCTGTTTTACAGCGTACTCAATGAAACCCACATTACTGAAGATGATTACGCACACGTCCATAATGTGTGGAACACTTTTAAAATTAAAAACATGGGCGAATACACAGAACTTTATGTGAAAAGTGACGTTCTATTACTAGCAGACATTTTCGAAAATTTTCGAAAAATATGCATAGAGACTTACAATTTAGATCCCACGTGGTATTACACTGCCCCTGGACTTTCTTGGGACGCTATGTTAAAGATGACTGGAGCAAACATCGAGCTTCTCAAAGATTATGACATGCTACTTTTCGTAGAGAAAGGAATAAGAGGCGGCATGTCACAATGTTCTCATCGCTATGCGAAGGCAAATAATAAATATTTGCCGGATTATGACGTAGGAAAGCCCTCTAATTTTTTTATATATTTAGACGCAAATAATCTTTACGGCTGGGCAATGAGTCAGCGCCTGCCTATCAGTCATTTTTCTTGGGCAGAAAAAGAGATCGATGTAATGGAAATCGATGATTATTCTCCTATAGGCTACATTTTAGAGGTTGACATTATCTATCCTACAGAATTGCACGACGCCCATGCATGCCCCTCACACCTGAAAATGCGATCCCACCAGGCTGCAAAGAAAAGAGACTGCTCGCCACGGTAGAGTCCAAAAGAAATTACATAATTCATTACCGTAATTTAAAACAGTGCATTTCACAAGGATTAAAGGTCGAAAAAATCCATAAAATTCTGCAATTTCGTCAAGAAAGATGGTTAAAACCCTATATAGACCTGAATACGGAATGCAGGAGCAAGTCGAAATCAGATTTCGAAAAGAACTTTTATAAACTTATGAACAACGCCATTTTTGGGAAAACCATGGAGCAAATTAGTAATCGCGTCGACATTAAACTGTGCACGACTTCAAAAAAATTAGAGAAACTCCTTTCGAAGCCGCATTTCAAAGACAGGACAATTTTTAGCGAAAATTTAGTTGTCGTCCACATGCACAAAACGTCCATACTTTTTAACAAACCAATGACCGTCGGCATGACCATATTGGACATTTCCAAGATTCTCATGTATAGTTTCCACTATGACTTCATGAAGCAGACGTACGGTGATAAAATACAACTCCTGTACACAGATACCGATAGCTTCGTATATAATATTGAAACTGAAAATTTCTACGAGGATGTAAAACAGAACATTGATCGATACGACACATCGGACTACGCCGAAAATAACCAGTTTTCCATTCCGCAGCTAAACAAAAAAGTTTTGGGGGAATTTAAGGACGAATGCTCCGGCAAACTAATGACCGAATTCATCGGACTGAGGTCGAAAATGTATGCGTTTAAAGTAGAAAATTAGCAAGTTGTCAAAAAGTTGAAAGGCGTCAAGAAAAACTCCGTGGACAACAAAATACGGTTTGATGATTACGAACGGTGTTTGTTCGCTCAGAAAGAACTTTTGGTTGGCATGAACATCATACGATCAAAAAAACATGACATGTTCTCCATAAAAATGAACAAGCTGGCTTTATCCCCCAAAGATAAAAAAAGGTATGTTTTGCCTAACTTAATCCACACATTACCTTATGGACATTATAAAATTTTAACCAACGGAAATTAGAATTCATTTTAAAGTATTGTTTTAGATTATGGTATAACAGAATTAGTTAACAATATTCATAAACAAATAAAAAAAATTTCCTAATTGAAATGTATTTAACTGTATTAAGCAAAGAAATGTATATGAATTTATCTTAATGTATTTAACTGTATTAAGCAAAGAAATGTATATAAATTTATCTTAATGTATTTAACTGTATTAAGCAAAGAAATGTATATGAATTCATCTTAATGTATTCAATAATAGTTCAGAAGTTAACATGTATGCATATATAAAATGATTTTGATATGGATTTAGCAAATATAAGCGTATTGCTAATTAATTGTTGGACAAAGTGTAAAAAGTAATTCAGCAACATTTCTTTAATAAATTACTCATAGTCACTGTATTTTTACTTCGTCTCACCACTTAATTGTGTAAGACCATCTTTCCTGAGTTCGTCGGAAGAGGTATTTGATGAAACATATAAATTACGCAGCAAATTTTAAATTATTTTCAGTTGCAATGGAGTTCCCGTGTCTGACACATCCGTTTTGTATGATCGTATGCGGACCTTCAAATTCTGGAAAATCTTATTTCGTTAAGAAAATTTTGGACACGAAATTAATTAAAAATTGCCCATCCAGAATTATTTGGTGTTATGGTGCCTATCAAAAGCTTTTTGAAGAAATGAATGACGTTGAATTTCACGACGGATTTTTACCGGATGTACAAAGTGTATCTGATGCCTTAATTATTATCGACGATTTGATGAGCGAAGTAGGAAATAACAAAAACTTTCCAATTTATTTACAAAAGGTTCTCATCATCGTAATATTTCCGTAATATTTATAGTACAAAATTTATTTCATAATGGCAAGGAAATGAGAAACATATCATTGAACGCTTCGTACTTGTGCTGCTTTAAAAATGTCAGAGACAAGCAGCAGATAGCATGTCTAGCGCGACAAATGTATCCGAACCGAAGTAGATTTTTTCTCGAAAGTTATAATGATGCTACGCTTATTCCATACGGTTATTTATTTATAGACATGAAACCTGGCACCGATGAACAACTGCGCGTGCGTTCCGGTATCTTTCCAGGGGATAAAAACGTGGTGTATGTACCCAGATAATCATTGCAGTAGTTAGAAAGCATAAGGTATGCACGTCGTTCTCGATTTTGAAGGATTTCAGCTGGAACCGGAATGTTACATTATCAAAGAGTTTGCATTTCAAGGTGTAAAAGATAATTCTTTCGGACACTGGATTTTTTTGCCCCCGATTTCATGGGAAAAATTAACAAACGAGCAAAAACGTCAATTTTCATGGTTAACACGAAATGTACATCATATATCGTGGAATTCGGGAGACATACCTTATTCCGAGTTCCGATCTGTTTTGTATTCTATTACGAAACATTATTCTGAAATTTTCGTGAAAGGGTTGGAAAAAAGGAAATTTTTGCAAAAATTGACGCAGCGCACCATTCACAATTTAGAAGATTGGCAGTGCCCGAAAGTAGAGCTGAAGCAAACCGCATGTATTCGGTACTAAGATACGGATAATCACTCAGACTCGAAGTAACGAATTGTTACTTTTCGGTTGATATCGTTACTACTCGATCCGAAGATGTTTCGGATCGAGCAGCTTCGAACTTCGAATACAGACTGCCAGGCGAGGCGAACTAGAGGGGAAACGGGTTCCAGTAATCGAGTACTAATATCTTCTGTTATTTGTTACTGGGGTTACTGGATATCGGATCGCGGTTTCAATAGGGAAAATGACTTTCGAGTTTGCATTTCGGATCGACCAGGTTCGAACTTCGAATACAAGACTGCGGGAGGGAGAAAATGAATTTCGGTATTTGAGTAATAGTATGTTCCTTTCCGTTGCTAGATACCAGAAGTATTATGGATTCTCGCTGTTGGGAGGGAAAAATCAGTTTCGGTATTTGAGTAGTAGTATGTTCTGGTTGCAATTCGTTTGTGCCGCGCCGAATGGAATCGTTTTGATGAGGTTTGGAAGAATCCGTATGTTTCGTTACAGTTATGGAGATGGAATAGTATCTGCTGCTCTATTGATATGGGTCGTACAATGGGGGGATACGATCCGGTGTATAGTATGTTATTATGCGCAGTTGAACTCTTTCTTTGCGGGGGGGGGGGAGGGGGTGTTCTTATAATTGTAGAGGAGCAATACATATAAGAGAAGCATGTTAGTAAGGGGTGCTAATTTCGGGCTTTCTAACATTTTAGTACTAAATAGTGGTGCAATCAGAATTCTTTCTTTCAGGGTGGTTCCGAAGCAGGATTGCGAACTTAACTTTTTCTTTTTTTTTTTTAGCTAGAATCGAAATGAGTAATAAATAACAAATTATTTAAATACACCTTTTAAAAAATATTTTTATAAAGTAAACGAATTCACACATTTTTATTATTTAAAATATTATTTGGAACTAAAAAAAATATTTAGCATGGAAACCTAAACACATTTTTTAAGTAATTGTTTAAAAAATATATAAAAAATTGGGAGCGACCCGGGATTTCTATGCCCACTCCTGCGTAAGCCACTGGTATTAAAATATTTCAATAAAGTTCAGTATGTTTCTAAAATGTCGGTGTTTAGGGGGCCATCTGCCCTATTTTATGGTACATTTTATTCCATGAACTCGTGGAATACGCATAATCCGGTGCAACCATTCTTTCTGTATGAAAGGAGTGATAATTTTTGTTTAAAGAATGCTCTCATATATGCACCCACAGAAGGGGCTAACCCCTTTCATCCCAAAAGTGCAGAAATAGAACTGGAAATATCTTAAAAATAGATAATTCTCACTGAATTAAACAATTTTAAATTAAAATATGGTAATTTTTAATTTACTTCGAAAAATGATCCAGCAAAAGAAGTTTTTGATATGAAATAAGAACTCACAAATAATAAAGATATTATGCTTGTAGAAACGCAAAGTAGTTGATATCATACTGAGATCCCCTGCCCTGTGAATTTTATATATGTGGCCCAATCCCTGGATCTCAGTATTCGAGAACACGCAACCCAGAAAAAACACGAGTCACAAGCTTTCCTTTACACTTTTTATGATAAGAATGAACAGGTTAAACCAGCGTTCAGAATTAAAAAAAGGGGGGGGGGGGTTGAGAAAAGAAAAGAATGGCATATGTCTTTGGAAGATTTCTATGTGCACTCAGTAATTCGGATAATTTAGCATCGTATAAAACCATAAATGTGTATAAAAACAATCTGTAAATCAGAGAAAATAAGCTCTAAATACAACTTTGTACAACTTCGCTAAAAAAACTTCTTTTTGGTTAGGTTTTGCTATGGGTTTATGTATGGGCGGCATATACCCATAACAACACTGTCCCGGATGTGTTGTTATGGGGCACTATATAACACCCTATTACCGATTCTATTAGTAGTAACGAAAGTAACGAGTAACGAATACTTAGTAACGAATAGCGAACATCTAAGTAACAAATACATACGGATACTCATTTTGTCGTTACTTTTACAGCACTACCCGAAAGTGAGCGATTTACCTCATCAAGACGTTGAATGTTTTATTCATCCTCTTCGTTTCAACCATTGTGCATTATTGAAAGTGTTCGCTTTTGTAAAGTATATAAGGGGCTTGCTTATTCATTCATCATCAAGATGTCAGCCAAGCAACACGTCGAAAGTTTAAAGCTTCTGGCTAAAAGCCGAAAGAAAGCAGTCATATTGTGAAAGTGTCCGAACTCTCTCATAAAAGCGCTGTGCGAGTGTTGTATGAACGTATTAAATGGTAATGTACCGCTGACGAAGCATCAAAAGAGAAAACTAATTCCTTACAAAAATACAATTCGAAATTTAGGAATAAAGTACACACCTTTATACAAGAAAAGGCGATTGCTAGTTCAGAAAGGCGAAGGTTTTCTCAGTTTTCTGATCCCCGCAGCTGTTTCCGCTCTGTCATCTCTTTTTCATGGAACACGCTAAAAAATACTTGTTGGTTCCCGAAGAAAGACTCACACAGTTTACGAACGACCGATTATCTGAGCTAGATCACCAGATGCAAAATGTCCTTAAAAGAAAAAACTTAGACGAATCAGAAAAAGCCGTTTTATATCAGCAAGTACTTCAAACGTACGTGAAATTTCCATTTCCGCGACAAGGAGGAACTTCTGCACTCGAAGAAAAACTGACGGATCACTCGATTAAACTGGAAGCTGATGAAAAAGAGCAGGAATTTAGCAAGTTACCCGAAAAGATGAAATCGCATTCAAATGAAGACGTCGAACAAGGAATAATTAATTCGGCTCCATCCAAGCATAAAAGAATCGCGAAAGAAATAGCAGATTTTATGCTACAACCATGGACGTATATTGGAAAGGACCTCCAACGCCAATGGGATTCCTTCCCTGAAAACGGACCTAACGACCGATGCAGTCGACAGATGGCGTTGGTGATTCTCCCCCTACGCCTTTAGTATAGGATCCCTGCTACAGAAGTTGGTTTTTTATTTTTAAATAGGTGAAATAATTATTTTTTTAATTCGAGATGGCCCGTAGTGCATGTTTTGCTCCCGGGTGCACTTCCGGTTATGCGATCCAAACAAAAAAATGTGCTGAACTTGGATTAAAGAATCCTAGTTTTTTCAAAGCTCCCAACGTAAGTCTTGTTTTCCTTTGTTTACACTTTTTCTATTGTTTAAATTGAAGTTGTATCGTAATTGTGTTTTTTGGTGTATAATAATTATGTTTTTACTTTATATAAAATCATATTTACATACTATTTGTCGAGAATTGCATTTTCTGTGTAAAGTATTCTACATTTTTTTTACGCAAAATTAAAATGAAATAAATCACTCAATCTGACAACCGGTCTTAAAACTAGAATAAAATTAAACGCGTCATTTTACAAAAACATTTTCTGTCAAACGTTAACGATTTTAAGAAATTTCTATTCCTTTAAACACATATAACCAGGAGAAAATTACTAATTTAATATTATATTTTTCATGAATCTTTTAAGTACATTTTAACATGTTTGTATATTTTTTGTTTAAATTGTACAAGTGCGTGGGTTCTCTATAACCAGAATTTACTAATGTTTTTACGTTTTTGCTTTGCCTCTTACTTAGCAGGTTTTTATTAGTTTTCTTTATTATTATACAAATGCATAGGTTATATATAACCAGGAGAAAATTATCAATTTATTGTTATACTTTTAATGAATATTTTAAGTTTTATTTTAACATGTTTATATAATTTTTGTTTAAATTGTACAACTGCATGGGTTACACATATAACCAGGAGAAAATTACTGATTTAATATATTTTTCATTAATCTTTTAAGTATATTTTAACATGTTTGTATAATTTTTGTTTAAATTATACAACTGTATGAGTTACACATATAACCAGGAGAAAAATACTGATTTTTTTTTTCAAATGTATGTTTTAAGTTCTGCTAATTTTTAACAGTTTTGTTTATAACTATACAAATGATTTGGTTTCAGGGGTTTCCAACTGGCAGCCCTTGAAGCCTTTTTGTGTGGCCCGCGAAGCTTTCTGCAAAAATAATTTTGCAACTTCAAATTAGATGCTCTGATTTCAGAAACAGAAGTTTTTATGAAAATCCATGTCATTTCAAACACTTTTCATTCGCAAATAAATTTGATTTTTCTAGGTTTCCATGAAATTTAGTGCATATAATTAGTTTATTTTTCCCATGAATCACTATTTAAAATCTGTTTACAAAGAATATGTTCACTAAAGGAAAAATTTCTCTCGAGTCCGAGCCTAGTTTGTCTCATCTCTAGTAAACATCCCTTCTTTAGGAGTTGCAGCAAACAGATCCCAATTCTCATTGAACATTTTGTGTGCTTTCATGTTAATTTTTTTCCCTCTTGTAATTTTAAAGTTTTCATTTAAATTTTAGTCACTATGCCGTTTTATATTGTATAGTAGTTAGCACATCACTGGCTTGGATTTGGTTGTTAATTCCTAAGTCTCATCATGATGGCAACGTTCAAAATTATCCATTTTTTATTTTATTTTTTTTATCAGAATTTAATCCTTGTTTTTGTTTTTTATAATTTGATGGAAGTTAGCTAATTTTTGATCAATGTAACCCAAAAAACCAATGACTTAGAACATGATTATGTTGTGGACCACCATTAGACAAGTGTATTCAATTGTGGCCTGCGAACATTTTTAAGTTGGAAATCCCTGCGTTATATGTAACCAACAGAAAATTAATTTATTTTTATTCTTTGTATGAATGTTTCAGTTTTGCCTCTTATTTAACAGATAAGTTGTTGAGTGCAGCCCAAGGAATCTTTTGTCGAATATTCTGTTAAATACGAGCGTTACCTAACAAATGATATAAATTTTGTTTTGCATTGCATAAATGTGTGAATTTTAAATAACAGAAAATTGCTACGATAAATTATTGAAGATTTGATGAATATTAGATTATCCATACTTGCTTAATATGTAATGTCTTTATGCAGGATTAATTACTACTACATGTGTTTGGAAGATACAAGGTAGGGTACCTTCCAAGGTATTACTGAAATTATAACATACTCTGAGTGAGTTTATATTCTTTAATTTTACAACATAATTTTAACCCTGTGTCTATTTTTATTAATTTAATCAAAATAATTCTAATGTATGATCCAATTTCACAATGCTTTTTTTTCTGCATTTTACCTTTTCCTACTAATTTTTCTCCTTTGTGTTTTAAAATTAGTTTTCTATTTGCTTGTATTTCTTTTTGTTTTGGAACTTTTTTCTGTTGTTGCTATAACGGAAATCATTTTAAAAAACATGTTTTTTAATGAACTTATTAGAAGAAATAATATCTGTTAATTAATTAATATACAATTTTTGATTTCTTTCTTCTCATTTAAATATTTTGTTCTTTTTTCAATGCCTGATGAATGCTAGTTCAGTGTTGCTGTATATTTGAAAGCAGCAGCATATGTGCTTGCATTTTTCTGGCTAATAAAATAGGATGAAGAATTCTGCATCAGAATTTACAAGATCATGTGTGCAGAGCTTTCAGGCTGCTGTGTTTTAAGTACAGATGAAGTTATTTGATTTATTGAATTTGAAATTTAAAAGATAAATGGCATCTAGCTATACTAGTTTAGAAGAACCACATTGAAACTTGTTGAAGTACATTAAGTCCTACTTTATTAAAGAGATGTCTTCCAACATTTTGTCTTTCCTGGGCTGCATTGAAACAATGGAGTATTTTATTCCGACACAAATTATCATAGAAAGGTTTCCAAAGAATGTGAATCTTCTATGTAAGTATCATTAAAATTTTTATGGTTTGATAGCTGAACAAAATTTTTGAATTGTATTTCTGAAATAGTTTGACTGTACACTGAATAGTGCAAGTTGGATTGCTGTAGTTAAAATTTGCTCAGTGTACCATATGCTAGAAAGTACGTAAATAAAAAATCTTTAAATGAATAAATGTGTTTTTTTTCTTCATATTTCATACAGCACATAACATTAATGATACCTGATTTTTATCTGGGGGTCGGGGTGTAATGTCTATTAATTTATGGACTTTTGTAATATGATATTTTAATTAAAAACATAAATTTAATTTTGATTTCTTATTGATGATTAGCTTTGAATTTGTGGAACTAATTATTGTATGGAACACATTTTACTAATTTGGAATAATTTTTTCTATTAGTGCCATATACAAATTCAAATTTGTATTTATTTAGATTTAATCTACTGGAAATTTTAAGATGTCATAAAATTCTACCTTTTTTTAAAGTAACTTTTTAATTTATTGTGCATGTCTATGAACAATATTCAAAGCTTAGTTCATTGTTTTGGGGACATCCTGTTTAATTATTATGCATAATTGACTGTGTGTGATTCTTTCAGTTTTAAAAATAGAAGTAAATATAATTATTTTATTTGTTCTTTGAAAATTAAATATATTAAAAGATAATTCAAAACTGAATAATATTAATGTTTTGTTCTTTAGCCAAATTCAAGAATGCAAGTCTACAAAGTCTCAAATTTTCATTTTTGACTGACCACAATTTCTAATGTAAAATAAAAAAAATTCTAGATAAGGCAATTAAAACTAAACACTTTTAAAAGGATTCGTCCAGGAACATGCAAATGTGTACAGAAATTATAAATACATTAAATTCTCACAGATATAAAGCAAAATTGCATACACACATACATAAGCAATTACAATTCCAGAATTTCATAATTCAGTGTACTCAAGATAAATGAACAATAGCTGTATTCCAAACATTTAGTGGCACTAGACTTTTTACCTGTCTTTCAAAATTGTGAAAATGAGTACCGTTGTTGTTGTGTTGGAACACGTATTAGGATTTGTGTGCTTGTGCACGAGGAACCGCTTATAATTCCACGTCAAAGAAAGGACAAACACAAGGGGGGGGCAATTGCCTTGTGGGAGGACTTTTCTGGGTATCTAGCGTATATTCATGTTACATCTGGAGAAAACCGCCCAAAACTCCAGACCGCTAGACTGACAGCCCCGTGAGAGGACAGAACCCTGCTCCTACACTTGAGCCATCATCTACCAATCTCAGGGGGTTTAACCACTCTGCTACTCATTGGTGGAAATGAGTGTAATTTTTAGTTCCATGTGTACCTACTTTTTGATCACATTTTTACTTTTTGCATGTACCTACTTTGTACCTACTTTTTGATTGAAAATAAGGGGTTTTGTGCAACCCCTTATTTGCATACCTGATATGTGCGTAATAAACATATGCTGACATGAAACTTTGTCCAGTGTATTAGCATTTATTTCATATGAATAAACTTAATTTGTGGATTTTATGGCATGTAGTCAAAGATGCTCACAAATCTTCAGGAATTGGTCTTATCTTAAGCATCTTTTGAGCATTTAGATCTTATAAAAATTTATAATGACTAAGCTCTCTTCTTAGTGGCAATCCAATACTACTATAAACACTTTGTGCTGAAACCTGTAGTGACAAATAAATTTCCTACTTCAATATTAAGAATTTTTTTTTTCTGAAAAATATTCACAAAAATAATAATAGTAAATAAAATAAAATGTATAATTCTTAAACGTTTTGTGGGAAATAAAGTTCATTATTTTTAAAAGTAATTTTGGAAAAATGTTCTCAAAGTACTCAAGCCACAAACAAATTAACAGCATTGTATTTTTGTTACTTGTGCTATTACCATGAAATATAAGGAAAAAATTTTTCATTTTTTTTTAAACTCTTTAAATAATATAACAGGAATAGTGAAATTATAAAAATAATTAAATAAAACTATCAACTTCTCTTAGTGTCACAAAAAACTTGGGTGGTGAGGTGTAATGAAGCACTAAAAGAAAAAAAAATATTTATTAATCTTAAAAATGCAGTTTAAATAGTTACAAAAACCTTGAGGATTACCACAAAAACTATTTAAATATGCATACATAACTTTTATTATTTATTTTTAAAAGCGTTATTATGTTTTTCAATTTCTAAATATGAATAAATAATTAATAACATGAAAACATTGACTTCTAATACATGGAATAAGCTTTTATGACATTGTTTGTAACTTTTGCCGCTAGATGGCAGCATCAGAATAATCTCCTACTGAATCTATCCTACGGCCATCTTCAACTGAAGCTGGGCTAGTTTGATAACATGGCGTTTGTTCTCCTTATCTGTACCTCCGTGGCTACAACCTTCTTCGTCCATGGTTTGGACTCCGGATAAGGAATTGGTGATTGATGGAAAAGTGTTAAAAAATACGAACATTGTAAACTTAATCAATCATTTAATCAGAGACAGAAAAGTGAAACCCTTCGGTCATGAAATATTTTATGAAAGACTCATGAAAAGCAATATTCCTCCTAATTATGTTAAAAATAAATTTTTGAAACCTAGAAGTATGTTTGCAAAGCCCTCAGCATGGGATTCTTATTCATAATGTAAAAAGGTTTGAGTGTAACTATTATAATGAATGTAATAAATAAATATTATTGACAAAGTAAAAAAAAAATGTGTCTGTTTTAATTTTATGTTGCATGCTTGTTTGAATAGGTGATGTTTATCAATTGAAATAATGAGTCATTAGAAGCTGTGTAAAAGGTATTTATTTATTTTTTTAAAATCATGTTTACAGAGTAGTTCTTCTTGAAAAAATTATACAATTGAAAATCGTTGATTTTGAAACATTTCAAGTGTTGTAAAAAATATTCCATTGAAAATCCACGACAGCGTTTGAGTATGTAATAAATACAGTACTGTCCGCATACATTAGATGACATACTCTGAAGACACGTGCTGTTCCATTTCACATTGGTAAATAAACTTGCATATCGTGAGATGAAAGGTTTGTATGCAGAAGGAGGAAATCCAAAAGAGTCGAAAAATTCTAAGGTTTCCTCGTCTTGGATGAACATAGCCAACCAGTGGGTGCCTTCTTTATCGTGCGTATCCGTATTCACGATCAGAGCTGTTCCTTTTTGAATAGGAGGCAGCTTGTCCGCAGGAAAAACTCCTACAAAATGTCTTCCGGCACATTTGTCCTTTGATAAAATTCGGTGGATTTGTGAGGCATACATTAATTTCCGAAATCAAACAATACGTTTCTAGTCTTATTGATTTCTACGAGAGACTCAAATTCGGCAAAAACAATCAGCGATACTGTTTTTTCGAGTGATTTACTGAACTTTAACTCGATTCTTAAATTGCTGTGACGAATCAAATTAAAATGCTCTCCGTCACACAAATCAGGAGACAAGTCGAATAAAAACAAAGCATAACCTTTCGAAAATTCAGTTCTGGATATGTAGATACCTTCGGAGTTCAAAAACAGATTCTGATATGCACGTATGTAATTTTTTTTTATCAAAATCTAACTGCATAGGTTGATGAGGCACTGGTTGACCATCCACGTAGACGCCGATAAAATTCATACCATAATGGTTAAATTCGAAAGGATTTTTCTGATAATTTCCGTTGAAAGCGTCATTGTCCACGCAGGCTAAAACAGGACGTTTAGGCATCTGTCCGGAAAACACGTTGTCCTGAACGAAAGAGTAACTGGATTGAGGAATGGAAAACACTTTGCAAACCACTCTATTGACAGGATACTTCGCGGTAGTTTTTTCTAAAGCTTTAGCATGAGCGATTACTACAGCAGGATTAATTTTCACTTTACGCACAAAAAGCGATGCGTGATCGAAAACTATTTTATAATCGCCTTCCCCCAATAAACAAAATTCGGGCTTGTTTCTTATTAATTTGATTTTCACATCTACTAAGTTCAACAGAAGTCGATTTTGATTAAATAAATCTACGTGAAGTCTGCCCATCATATCGACCGTAGCACTTCTTTTGAAGAAAGCCGCTCGTTTCACAAAGCCTTCGTTTACATCATCTCCGTTGCCGTCGTAAACATTCATTCGACCTGCGGTATCCTTATAATACAGTTCTGAAGTCAGTTGTGATGTTTTACTGTCGTAGCCATTGTTCAGCAAAGTCTCTATGTATGCTCTGTATGCGTAAGTATTGTTACTGGAGGAAACTACTCTTTCGTTTAAACTAACATCTACTTGAGAAAACAAGGAATGCAGGAAGAGATTAATGGGTCCCACTTTACTTCCTGGGTTGACTTTTCCGTCTGCTCCCGTACTGTCGTCGGTAAGTGGTTTTCCATCGTTCTTTACAATTTTTGCTTTTATATAAATTCGCGTTTCAGATAAATCTAGATAGTCTTCACCGCTTCCTGAAATCAAAAATTCTATAGGACCTCCGTCTGATGCATTCGCGATTGGATGAAACTGAACCCACAGTCCTTTTTCGATGACGGTTTGAGTCGGTGGTACGGTAAATAAATTCAGTTCTGATTTCGCACACTGAGGAGAGTCTTTCAATAAAAATGCCATTTTGTTTTCTTTACGGATCAAAAATATCACGCCTTTTCCCTTTCCGCTTTTTTGGCAAACTGAGACCTTCTGGCAGTTTTCTCTTTCTTTTATATCTTTTTCCTTGCCCCAACATATCGTCTGCCGATTTTATCGCTTTCTTCACCAATTTCTTTCCAGTTTCTTTTGCTCTCGCTCCAAAAGATTCTTGTACGTTGCGTCCTTCTAATACATCTCCAGCTATTTGAGTGCCCGTTCTCAAAATTTCTTTCCCTACAGTCTTAGCTCCTTTAGTTAAAAAAGGAAGTGCTGCGCGAAACAGCTTCTTAAACCAACCCCCGATTCCGTAACCTTTTTGAAAAGAATGCCCTTGATAATATGCGAGACCGTTTCCCGCTTGGTTTGCGTAGTAATTGTTGTGATTATACAATTAGATTTGTTTACTACTCAATATTTCTCAATACTAACGAGAGATGGCGCTGCCTGACTGTAGCAGGCTCATAGGAAAATTAACTTCATCCAGGAAATATTCATAGTTTATGTTTTGGCAGCACTGGAAATTTTAACACCTAGAAATTGGCAACAGCTTACCTCCCAAGTATTCCCTTTTCTTTACGACCTCCGAGCCAGTCAGTAGTCAGTCAGTCACTGAACCGCGCGCTAGCTATTTGTATGTTTGTATGAAGATGCTAAAATAAATTGTTAAGTTTTAATCTAACTGCATCCTCTTTCTTTAACGATGAATTGCTACAACAAATGGTAACCCGGACTCAGCAGCATTAAATCAAATCCTTCTGAAGCTTATTTTAGAAATATTTTTTATTTTCGCGTATATCTTCAACACGTGACTGCAAACATGACGGAGATCGGAGCTGTCAAGATCCCGGTGTATAACTTTGCTGACCCATCACTGTGGTTTTTAATGTGCGAGTCAACTTTTGAGCTGGGCACTCCAAAGCCAGTGACAGAAAGTCGCACCAAATTTAATTATATTATTTCCCATCTGCCTGCCGAAGCTGCCTCGATCGTCAGAGACGTCATCCTGAATCCTGATGCGACGGACCCCTACACCCACGTGAAGACCGAGTTAATCAAGCGCTGCGGCGAATCCAGTCACCAAGAGATAAAAAAACTTCTCGGTGGCGAGCAGCTCGGAGATCGACGCCCGTCCGAACTTCTCCACGTCATGAGGAGGCGAGCCGAATCGTACAAGGTCCCGGATGAACTGATGTTAGAGCTTTTCCTGCAACACCTGCCGACGGCTGTGCAATCTATATTGGCGGCAATCAGCCCATTATCTCTGGAGAAAGCTGCGGAAGTCGCGGATCGAGTGTTGGAGGTTTCACCGGCGCCTGTAGCGGTAAGTGCCACGTGCTCAGTAAATTCCTCAGATTCCATTGAAGAACGCTTAATTGCGGAAATAAAGAAACTGCATGTACGCATAGATAATCTCGCGCGGAACCGAAGCCGAAGTCCCGGTCGTAGTAATTATCGCAGGAATCGCAATCGCAGTAATTCCCGATCAAAAACGTATGAAAGTTGCTGGTACCATTTCAAATTCGGCGATAAAGCAAACAAATGTACCCCCCCATGTAATTATTCAAAAAACGATGCAAGCGAGGCGTAGTGGCGACGACCGCCTTGTCACAGAATTCCCGTCGCCTGTTTGTCCGCGATCGCCGTACGAACTTAACGTTTTTAATTGACACAGGATCGGACGTTTGTATTATCCCGGCATCATCGCTCCAAAGACGAAATTTGGTACAAATGACCCTATCAGCAGCTAATTCTTCTATTAAAGTATTTACTACCCAAAACCTTTCGTTAGATCTCGGTTTGAGGCGAATTTTTACATGGACATTTTTAGTGGGAAATGTTTCAGTACCAATCATAGGGGCTGATTTTCTGTACAATTTTAAGCTAATGCCCAACCTTGCAACAAAAAAGTTAATTGATGGGGAAACAAATTTAAGCTCCCATTGTAAAGTAGATGAGAGTGAAATCCATTATTAAGGTTGTATCAGGAGATAGCATTTACCATAAATTGTTATCAGATTTTCCTGAAATTACCAGACCACCCCGTGCAGATCAGGAAGTTAAGCATTCTGTAGTTCATCACATCATAACCAAAGGCCCTCCCGTTATGGCAAAGCCACGACGCTTAGCCCCAGATAGATTAAAAGTTGCAAAGTCTGAATTCGAGGATATGATGAGATTAGGTCACCTGAGACCTTCGCGCAGCAATTATGCATCTCCACTTCATTTGGTACCTAAGAAAGGAACCATGGAATGGAGACCAGTAGGCGACTATCGTGCTTTAAATGCACAGACAGTAAAGGATAAATATCCTATTCCCTGCATAGCAGATTTTAACGCTGCATTACATGGAACAAAAATCTTTAGTCACGTCGATCTAATAAAAGCCTATCACCAAATACCAATAAATCCCGATGACATTCACAAGAGCGCCATTTGCACACCCTTTGGTCTGTTCGAGAGTACCCGTATGCAGTTCGGACTCTGCAACGCGTCCGCAACATTTCAGCGATTCATAGATGAGGTTACTAGAGGCTTAGAAGGCGTATTTGCATTTGTTGATGACATATTAATTGCCTCAAAATCACCGGAAGAGCATATCACACATCTTAAAAACTTATTTGAACGATTACAA
The DNA here is from genome assembly GCA_038373885.1 of Cheiracanthium punctorium. Lineage (NCBI taxonomy): Eukaryota > Metazoa > Arthropoda > Arachnida > Araneae > Cheiracanthiidae > Cheiracanthium > Cheiracanthium punctorium. The sequence goes on along the minus strand of JAWZYV010016100.1, from coordinate 32,362 downwards.
AAGTATGGTCTCAGCGTAAAACCTTCAAAATGTACATTCGGAGTTTCGACCATAAATTTCTTAGGATTTAATGTTTCGCAACATGGCATTGAACCCTTGAAAGACAGAGTAGAGTGCATCATTAACTTCCCCAAACCCACTACGATTACTCAACTAAGGCGTTTCTTAGGACTTTTCAATTTTTATCGCCGGTTTGTGCCAAAAGCAGCCCACTTATTAGCACCCTTAAATAAATTTCTTGAGGGAATTAAAAATAATAAGAAATCAAGGCGATCCACACTGAAAAATCCACAGGAAATACTTCAATGGACTGAGGTTGCTGAGCAGGCATTTGCGGATGCCAAAAATGCTTTGGCTAATGCTACACTACTTCGTCATCCAATTCCAGGAGCCAAACTTAGCGTTTGGGTAGATGCCAGTGATGTCGCTGTAGGTGGTTCTCTGATGCAACTTAGCATGACCAATTGGGAACCTATTGCCTTCTTTTCTATCAAGCTTGCAAATAGCCAACGGAAATACTCCACGTATGATCGAGAGTTATTGGCCATCTACACAGCAGTGAAACGATTCCGGCACATGCTGGAAGGTCGAGATTTCGTAATCTTTACTGACCAAAAGCCTCTCATCTATGCCTTCAAGCAAAAACCAGATAAGTGCAGTCCGCGGCAATGGAGACAACTGGACTTCATTTCCCAATTCAGCACAGATATCCGTCACACCAGTGGTGCAAACAACACAGTGGCGGATGCATTATCAAGAATTGAAGTCCACAACATTTCAAATTCTTCATTTCTTGACTTCGAAGCCTTCAGCGAGGCTCAGAGAACAGATCCTGATCTACAAGACCAGCAAAACAGGAGTCATTCCCTAGACTTAAAGCAGGTGCCTAGTCCAGTGACCACACAAGAACTGACATGTGATGTATCCACCGGTAACCCTCGACCATTTGTTCCCCAAAACTTTCGCAGAACAGTCTTCAATCACTTTCATAACCTCGCACATCCAGGCATCAGAGCTACAATTGAATTAATTGCAAGCAGGTATGTGTGGCCCAACATGAACCGTGAAATTAAATCATGGGTGCAGTCCTGCGATGCCTGTCAGCGTTCGAAAGTTCACAGACATACCAAAACTCCTTTAGGTACCTTCGCATTGCCAGATGCACGGTTTTCCCATGTGCATATTGATGTGGTAGGACCCTTGCCCCCCTCGGAAGGTAAGATGTATTGTCTCACTGTCATCGACAGATTTACCAAATGGCCAGAAGCCATGCCCATTGTGGACATGACAGCAGCAACAATAGCTAGAGCCTTTTTCGAGGGATGGATATCCCGTTTTGGATGCCCTTCAACCATCACAACTGATCAGGGACGCCAATTTGAATCATCCCTGTTCAGGGAACTCACGAAGATGTTGGGAACGAATAGAGTTCGCACAACGGCCTACCACCCACAATCGAACGGTATCGTAGAACGCCTGCACAGAATTCTGAAGAACTCTTTAAAAGCCCACGAAAACCCCAGATGGACTGAATCACTCCCAATAGTTCTCCTTGGTATCCGAGCAGCAGTCAAATCTGACATACAAGCATCGAGTGCTGACCTTGTATACGGCACGTCACTCAGATTACCAGCAGATTTGTGCTCAGAGAACACTAAAGACATAACTCCTTCCTACGAGTATGTGCAGAGACTACAAAAACAAATGCAGTGTTTGAAATCAGCTCCAACCCACAGTGCAAACACAAAAAGTTTTGTGCATCCAGACCTAGCCCATTGTACGCATGTCTTCCTTCGGGTTGACAAAGTCACTCCACCCCTTACTCAACCTTATACTGGTCCCCACAGAGTAATCAGTCGCAGTGACAAGATCATTAAAATCGACATAAATGGCAGAATTGACCGTGTGTCCCTAGACAGAGTCAAGCCAGCATTTGTTTGCAATGATGTGACTGAACCGAAAACTGTTGATCATCCAATTGAAAGTTTAAAACCCACTACTAGTGAGAGTTCCATGAACGTTCCTAAAACAACTAGATCTGGGCGAGTTGTAAAATTTAGTAAAAGACTAATAACTGAAATGAACTAACACTTCTGCACTATCTTGTCACATTTTCAATTTTCACATTCTAGATTTTCCAATTTCAATTATTATTATTCATGCTTTATTTGTTTTCAATTATAATATACCTTAATTTTAAACCTTCCTCTATTTATGTATTTGTAAAGCAACTTCAGTGACTGACAAACAATCTTTTCAGTTTAATGATTAAAAATGCTAACTTTCATTAAGGCAAATGATCCGTAAGTACGATAGATTAATGTCAGTAGAAATTACAAATTCATAGAAACTGAATTCATATGTATTACTGCTCAAATGCTGTTCGCACAATTTTGTTTAGGACTTTTAACATTTATAAATCTCGTACTTGGAATTATTAATATTTTGAATTCTCTCTTCAGCTCTAAATGCTTGGTGCAGCCAGTTATTGTATATTGTCGTTCTTTCGCATTGCTCTTTCACTGGGGGGATACTACTGTTGTGATTATACAATTAGATTTGTTTACTACTCAATATTTCTCAATACTAACGAGAGATGGCGCTGCCTGACTGTAGCAGGCTCATAGGAAAATTAACTTCATCCAGGAAATATTCATAGTTTATGTTTTGGCAGCACTGGAATTTTTAACACCTAGAAATTGGCAACAGCTTACCTCCCAGGTATTCCCTTTTCTTTACGACCTCCGAGCCAGTCAGTAGTCAGTCAGTCACTGAACCGCGCGCTAGCTATTTGTATGTTTGTATGAAGATGCTAAAATAAATTGTTAAGTTTTAATCTAACTGCATCCTCTTTCTTTAACGATGAATTGCAACAACATAATCTTCAAAGTCTTTCACGCAGCACTCGTACGGAACATACATTTTTTATCAAAACCAAAGTCTCGAATGAAAGGTGTATTTTGACAACGACATTTTTATACAATCTGTCTCATTCTAAAATGCAGAACGGCAATCACCGTTCCCCTTTCGAAAGGTACCAGCTCCCCCGAGTGCAATCTCAAATTTAATTCAATGGTTTGAAAATGTCTTCGTATGACTGGTACATAATGCGGTCTTACATAGTGAGCATTCACGACTTCACCGTCTCTCCCCTCCACTTTCACTATTTTTAAAAGAGGAGCCTTCACATCCCCAACGATTTGTGGTTCCACAAGATCGCAATAAACGTATATCACAGGAAATGCAGCAGTCGGATCCGCAATAAAGGGGCTTTCTTGACTTTTATCATACTCCCCCGCTTCGAAACCTAACAGTTCCGCTATACCGGGATACAAAACAACTTTGCAGTTTTCTGCTATTTTTAATCTGGTTCGCTTTGTTACGGTATTAAAGGAAAATTCAATTTTGTTTTTATGCGACGATAGATACATCGCCTTTATAAGATCTGTAACGGTCTCGTAACATCCGGGGGGAACTCTACGAGAAACGACTTTCCCATCGCCTAAGTCGAAACCGAACAAGTTGTGCACACGATCCGATCTGACGTTATACCACGTGTGGGGATAAATTAAATCTACAAGTCCTACGTCCCATTCTCCACCGTCTAAATTAATAGGAGTGGGCAGTTGGGTGAAAAAATGGGAAATCTTATTTCTGGAGAAAAACGATCGGGAGCTATCGCTAACGAGTGTCACGTAGAAAGACATGTCTCGAACTAATGACATTCTGGTCGCAGTTCTATATGCTTTTATAACGTTTTGATATCCTCCACCCACATATTAAATTTTTCCGGGTAGCCCACAAATTTAACAAAATATTCAGTTTTTCCATTCCGCGATCTCTTCTTCAATACCTTTTCGACGGGGTAATAACCGGAGTCTGTAATCTTTTGCAATTCTCGTTCGTAAAACGTACCTTGAATTTCTTCACCTGTCAAATCTTTCAGTCGGTAAACGACGGGGTTCCTGTGAATAATACGGCTTACTGTAAATATCTCCCGGGTCCAGTTTTGCTCGTATCCTTTTTCAAACTGCATTTTTTCTTTACTTATTCTTACAGTGTCACCGATTTCGAGTGCAGGCTTTGATTTCGTAAGCACCGCTTTTCCATATAAGTTCTTTAGAACTATTCTTTGATTATTTTCGTTGACTGATGCCGGTTCCATTCTAATACTACGGTGCCAAGTATGATTATAGCTATTCACTAGTTTATCAATAACGTCCACGTAACGAAAGGTGTTCATTTCCGTGAAGTATTTCCACATCTTCGTTTTCAAAGTTCGATTAAAGCGCTCTACAACGGATGCTTTCGTATTATTATTTGTCGTAAAAAATGAAATCTTCAGTTTTTTTAAACGGTTTTGCAGAAGCTTATTAGTGAATTCCTTGCCGGCATCCGTTTGAAATTTACTTGGCATACGCTCTGAAAATATCTTTTCGAAAGCGGATAAGACGGTTTGAGCTCTTTTGTCTTTCAGAGATATGGCCCACCCGTACTTTGATACGACGTCGATGCAAGTGAGTAAATGTTTGTAATTATCATTGTATTGTGATAAGGATATCATATCCACCAAATCAGCCCGAAACTGCTGGTTAATTTTACCGACCATCACTCTGTTTTTATCGAATCGCTTTGTGACAGGTTTATGCAAAGTATACGATTCCTTTGTTTCTAACCATTTCTTTATATCCGATTTTGAAACATTACCTTTTGCGGCTTTATATAAAGAGTCTATACCTCCAAAACTACCGGGATGTTCTGGACTTTGATAAATGGCATTCAAATTCATTTTTACTCGTAACAAACCACAAATAAAAAAATTGCGTCGACAATCACTTTCCAGCTAACGCGTACCGTCCTACATAACGTAGCAAAAGATTCAGAATAATTCCAAGTCCTATTCCAAAAGTCGTGATGTTGCCATTCTCAGAAAAAGAAACTTTTATCACCATTGCGGAACACGTGGTGCAAGGTAAAGAATTAAAAAAAATTTCTAAGTCGCATTTCGAAACTCATGAAGTGTTGCCATTCAAAAAAAGTAAACTCTCACAGCCTTTCGCGTTGCCATTCACAAAAAAGTAAACTCTCACTAGATTTCAAGTTGCCATTCCTTGAAAAAGAAACTTTAAACCAATGACTGGGGGCACCCGTCCAATATTTTAAGAAAAAAAAATCGGAAATTTTTCAAAGTTCGATTTCGAAACTTAAACTTGTAGCAGACTCGACATACAGCTCAAAAACAACTCAACCCATCCGTTGCCATTCCCACAAAAAGAAACTTTTCGACCAATAACGGGCGAGGATCGACCGGTATTCTGAGAAAAAAAAATCGAAAATTTTTCAAAGTCCGATTCCGAAACTCATAAAGTGTTGCCAATCATAAAATAACAAAAAAAAATCGAAAACGAAACCAAAAATATCTAGCAGACTCGATATCAAGCAGAAAAACAACTCAACATCCAGCAAAAAACATCTCAACTCAACATTCAGCAAAAACAACTCAACTCCACTCATGCCGTCATAGCCATACGCCCCCTCATCCATCAATGTCATTCGGCCACGCCCCCCATTGTGCCACCGCGCCACTGGTCCAGAACCTACATTTCACTACTACTCTCGCTCTTATTTTTTTAAAGGACGGAGCGGAAAGGACTCACTTTTTGTGACCAGTGTTCCCACCTGCACGTGTGTCTTTGATTGCTCAGATAGAGACCACCCTTGCGAGATAAACAGGTTAAACCTGGGTTCAAGAGAAAAAAAGAAAAACGACTGGCCCATTTGTAATAAAATGCTTGGATACATTTATCGCTCTTCCCCTCTTGAAACTTTTCACTGGATTCGAACGGTGGGGGGGGGGGGTTCCTTCAAATGATTAAACAAATCATAACAAAGTTAAAAATACTGAAACAATGATTACAAAAGCCTTTCCAATACAACCTTTCTGGCGCACACACTATGTACCGCAGTGGGGGTGGGGGATATCGGAATATATATTCCCAAATTTTTAAATTACTTAGCATAAGCGTTATATCGTACAAAATTCCATCTATTTATACACGAATATACTTCATTTCTCCTTGAGACATTTTTTCTGGCTACGCGCCTGATGCAATGAATAATTAACCTGCATCCTTCCATCGTTGTAAAGAATTCGACAGCAGTGAATCCACTCCCATGCATATCGTTGCTTACCGGCCTAGGTCTCTGATTACTCCTACTATGGCATATGACCACAAGACGTATTCCAGGAAGCAATGATGGTCACAGAAAAGGAATCGCGGCCGCGTCTATGCAAGGATTAAGCAAACAGGTTATAGCAAATAAGACGCTAAATTTTTTATTTAATTAACTACTGTAGCGCTTAGTCTATGTCAAATATTTTGTTTGCCTCTGCAATCAATATTTTCGACGGAAAGCATTTTGTTAGAAATTTTAGTTATACTAACTGCTTTTAACTGAGAACGCATTTTTTGTTATTGTTAAAAAGGCTTGACTGTAAAGGGGGTGCGGGGGGGTGTTCTTAAAAATACTAGGCTTACAAACTGTTTTGTTAAGGAACTATACAAGAATATGGTACTGTATCTTGAAAATAATAAAGAAATTGTTAAATTCTTTTCATTATTATAAATTTAATACATTAATCCTTTAATACAGTGTTTACTAGAACGTGACCGAGAAACTCGCATTTTTCTTTTCTTTTCCTCGCATTAAAAAATTATTACTGCGAGAAATTCTCTCCCTTACAAATTGTTTCATTCTGCACAAAATCATCGCCCCTCAAAAGATTTGGCCACTTAAAAAAAAAAAAAATAGAAAAGAAAAGAAAAAGTCGCGCATGCTTCCATTTTTCATAAAGTGGCGTAAAATCCTCGCAGTTTCGTTTTTATTGCATGTAACTAGGGCTGGCCTGCAGACTTGTAGGCCCAGTTACATGCTATAAAAATAACTAAAATTCATAAATACTCTGATTTGGGGTGTTTACCGGAGGCAAGTGAAAGTACCCATTTATAAATACCTTACCCACTGGGTATTTACCCAACTCGCATCTATAGTGAGAAATTCTCACCCATTTTTTTCCCATAATGAAAACCCTGTAATATGTCATTGGCTTTTATTTATTTATTTATTTTGAACGTGTACTAAAATTGCAAAAATCAGCAAAGAACATCGGTATCTTCATTAATACTACTTCTCACTCATCATAACAGAGAAGAAGAATAGCCTCACAGATTTAACGAGCACGTTCACCGTGATAAGTTTCATCGTAAGTCCGATACCTTATAGTAACTATCTGTTACTACATCAATTATATTATATTTATCCACATGATTATTTTTCAGTTTGAATGGTTATTTATATTTAATTACGTCATGTACATGATGCAAATGTATTAAAAAAAATATGAGTACATTAAAGTACTCACTTTTAAGTAAATCATTTTTAATAGTGCAGACAACAGAGAAGAAGAATATAAAGCCTCACAGATTTAACGAGCACGTTCACCGTGATAAGTTTCATAGTCCGATACCTTAGTAACTATCTGTTACTAAGGTATAAGGTATCTGTTCTAAGATACTCTGTTATTTCTCATCACCTAAATTCAGTTTAACAAACACATACCGAGATTCAGAATTTTTTTCCAGGGTTCCCATTTTTGTGAAAAACTGCTTTTTTTTTGTGAGTTTCAATACTTAATTTTGTGAATTTCAACACTTATTTTTGTGAAATTTCATACCAATTTTTAATAAAAGTCACGTTTAAAAGAAAATAATAATTGATAAATCAGATTAGGGACAAATTCCAATGAAGGGCCGCTTTAATCGATTGCATTTCTGTGAAGGGGCCACAAAATAGACCCAGTTTTCGTCTGCACAGATCCTTGGGTACATAAATCTGCCCCACCCCCCTAATCTTTATCAAAATCAGCAAAAATGTGGCCGAAAAATATGTTTTAGAAGTAGAATCTCTTTTCAAAATAATGTGCTAGAGATTGTCCAGAATATGTAAAGTTCAGAATGTTAATGTCCAAAATAATGTTAAGATTTGATTAATGATCAACTGTATTAGTGACTTTACCCATTCAATGAATATCTTACATTTGTTTACTAGTTGTTAAAATTGAAATCATCAGCTTTCTAAGAATGTTATTATTAAACGAATAGTATCCCGCAGTGCCCTAATCGCTAAGCTCCGTTCCCATGGAAAATGGCACCATCAGATGTACAGGTTTACAGGTGTAAGTTTGTATTGTAATAGGTGAATTTTTGGGGAAAAAAAATATTATAAAGCAACGAAAGAAATATATTTTTTTAAAGATTTTATTTGTTATTTGATTATTATATTTGAAAGAAAACTTAAATCAGTTTTATATATAAATAAAAAGTATGTAATAGAAACCTAAAAAAAATTCCGCATACCCATCTTTGTATAAAAACTAACTGTACAGCTAATTTATTACACAAAAACGGACAATTCGGATATGCCAAGAATGTAAAAATTTGTGTCGGTCTACAACATGTAATCCCAAATTGCGTAAGCCATTCAAATTTTGAATAATATTGAATTCACGCACCTCAAAATTCTTGTTATATCTTCGCAATGTAAGAGAGTGAACATGTTAAACCTGGTATTAAGAAGGAGTTTCAGCGTGTAGTCGCAACTTGCGTAATCGATTCAAATTTATAATACAGTTAAAACCTCGCTATAACGATATTGGATAAATTTTATTTGGTCTTGGTCCCTTAAGTATTGCTGTTGTCCCCTAGTAGCAATAACCCATCGGTCGATGAGAGGCGGGTGAGTTAAATCCGAGGAGAAAGAGCAATGGCCGATCACGGCTTTTCATTCAAAAAAGGGGAAATTTCATCGGCAACTGGTACAAAATGTCCGCTCGGGGGACCATAAAGCCGATCATCGTTTCCCGACGACTCCGATGAAATAATGAAAAGAAACCGATAAACTTTTTAAAATATATTTGTTAATAAAAAATAAACGACTGGCAGCAAAATTTTCAAAAAATGTCCGTTCGTTTTATTATGTTTTCGTTTTTTGTATGCTAAATTTCCGTTTTTCTGAAAAAAAAAAAAAAAAATCTTCCATCTTCCTCCCCCAGGCCCGAACCTTGAGCGTACTGATTACGAGATAAGCGCGCTACCCCTAGACCATCGAATCTTATCATGTGAAAGGCAAAGTGTGAACTACCGGTTATTTTAGTCTCAGATTGGAACTTTGGTGAAATTTTAACAAAGTGTTGTTTAGCTATTATTAATAATAGTCAAATTATTCGATTGGTAAGAAATTAATTTCACTTTTTACCAATGTATGTAAGTAGCAACAATATTCATAATTAATAATTAAATAACAATATTGCCAATTGTATAGGAATTTTAGTGTGATTTTAACTTTCATATTTCTTGGATAACTTTTAAAAATTAACTGATTTCTCTTCTTGCTGTTTACATTAAAGAGGTTTCAATAGAGTTGCTCATTATAATGAAGTTTCCGTTTTTCTTATAATGCAGCTGACGCTCAAATATATTTTCTTTTCTTTTTTTTTAAACACATTTTTTAAAAAATATTTAAATATTGCAAACGATTTTTATATAATAAATACTTACATTTTTTTGTAAATATTTTTTTTCAAATTTAAATTTTGTGGGAGGGGGCAAGGGGAGGGGGATACCACCCCCCTGCCCCCTCCCAACCCCAATACAAGAAATTTGAAGTAAATTATGAGATTAATTCAAGAATTGTTCAAAATTTCCCTTAGATTATGCAAAGGCACATCTAAATTACGCAAATATTTATAGGAATTTGGGTAAAGTGTAAACCACTGGGGATACCTGCAAGGCCCGTTGACTATAGAGCTGCAGTTTCCGATAAGATATTGTTTTTCGGTTTCCCATCGGCGAAACTGCTCGTCTAGATCACTTCTATCCATGAATAAAAATTCATCTATTGCAGATAAACAAAAGTGCACTTGCCGATGACTGAAGTCGACGAGTCGATGAGTTAACGATGAGTCGATGAACGACCGAGCAGAAAACAAGCAGTCATTGCTACTAGGGTCAGGTTTTACTGTAATTAATATAGTTGCCCCTAGCTATTTGTATACTGAACACTATCTCTTTTCATTTACAATAAATAATATACATACTTTACTTTATCGTTTAACACCAGTATTTTGAGTGTTTTTTCAATATACATACTTTACTTAGGATTTTAGATTAGCTACAGAAACAGTTCCTCTCTTTTCTTTCTCTCTCTCTCTTTTTTTTTAATAATCAAAAACCTAACAAAACGTGAATTTTTGCCGTACTATTAATTATGAAAAATTTTTATTCTACGGATATGTTTGTATAAAAACCAGCTATAGAGTTTCTCTGTCAAAAAGAGAAAAGACTAGCAAACAAAAACGGAACCACTTTCAAATAAACTGATGCAGTTCTTTTAAAACAGTCACTGCATCCTATCCGCGAGCGAATCATTTTAAAATGAGCTGCATCAGTGTCCGATTCGTTTTAAGCGAACAGCTCTCGTTACGATCAGTCCCGGATCACAATCGCAGACCGGTTTTCCATTCCAAAGAACGGAGAGGCTTGCCAAGTAATGGGAGAAATCACTCCTGCCGCGGCGCCAGTAGTAGGAAGTCGCCAAGCGGTAGCTAATCGGAAAGCCAGCCAAACAGTTTTGGTAGGCGATTTTAAGATAGATTTCGATCCCGAAGAAGTGTTTAATGGAACAAGGAAGGGAAACACGGTACACTCATGGATTATGATGCCTATTCCAAACAGTATTTAAAATGTCTACGGGATATAGTTGGAATATGCCACAGGGGCGTATCCAAGGTGGGTTAGGGGGGGTCATAACCCCCCATGAGAAATTTTTTGACATACAAAATGTATATTCTTCACTACATTATCACACACACGTATACATATATATGAGTTGTAGTAGTCCTAACCCCCCCCCCCCTCCATAAAAAATTTCTGGCTACGCCCCTGCGGAGAAGATTGTAAAACAGTTTCAGTAGGAGATTTTAAGATAGATTTCGATTCCAAATATGTGTTTATTATGGTACAAGAAAGAGTTGATTCCTATTTTAACATCCCACTCTCGCCATGGGCGCCGGCAGACTATTTCCCAGGGGGGGGGGCAAAGACTACTTCAACGTATGGTTACCATGTTGGAAAGAGGAAGGGAAAACACTGTATACAAAAATCCAGTGGGGCATTGTCCTCCCTTTGCCCTATGCTGCCGGCGCCCATGACTTTCGCCAATCTAAAAAATCCCCGCACTTTGGCGAGCTTTGTAGTCATGGGTCTCTTAGGAATTATACACAAGTTTCAACGCACCCAAGAGAACCAGATGAAAAAGTGAACAAATTAGCGATAAACGCACTAGCTAAGGAATTTGAAGACACTTAATTTTAAAACTACATTAATTAGCAACCCTAAATAAATAACGGAACGCTGTACTTACATGTTCTTTCAAATCGCATTTTAATTCTAAATTACGATTGCCGCATAAATGCAAAAAATCGTCCTCGTAACTGCATATGTTTAATTATCGCCACCTTGGCGAGAGTCGGGACGTTAAAGTAAGAATTAACCCAAGAAAGACAAACACGGCACACTCAAGGATTATGATGCACCAGGGGCGTAGCCAGAAAGTTTTCATGGGGGGGGGGGGTTACGACCACTGCAACTTATATATAGATATACGTGTGTGTGCGATATTGTAGTGAAGAATATACATTTTGTATGGCAAAAAATTCTTCATGGGGAGGTTATAACCCCCTTGGCTACGCCACTGTACTTACACAATTCTAGCTGTATCGAATGCAGCCTATAATTAGCGCACTTTGAAGAATTTCCGTCCATAGGGTATAATGTGAAAGAACATTCATTTGTAGCCCTGTCGAAAATATATAAGTCCTATACACAACAAACTCTAAACATGTTGTCTGACGGCGACCTATAATATACGTACCCAATTTAAACTTCTTCGAATTCGATATTTAGACACTATAGTCTGTTCGCGGAAACGAGAGAACGAAAGTAAACAAACGGCTTACCAAAGAATTACATTTTTTGACACCAATCCCTAGTTTGGAATTAAGAAAGATTAAATTCGCCTAACAGCGTAAATGGAAATTCATACTGTGTTTGGCACTTCGGCAAAATGCCAGTTGTTTACTCTTCGCCAGTTTGCACGTGCAATTGTTTAGTTTCGTTCTCTCGACTCTGTGAACATAGTTCCTTTTAATGATTTGAGTCCATAGGCTGTAATGTATAAGAATTATTTTTTGCAATCCCGTGAACAAACTCCACACACACAAAAATCTATTCAGGTCATGCTATCGTGATCTATAATATACATACCCAATTTGTGCTCAATCGAATACTCACCTTTCAGACGCTAATGCACTTTCGAAATTTTCAGTCCATTGGCTCTAATGTAAAAGAAATCTTTTTCTTAGCCTTGTAAAAAAGACTATGAGTCCTATACATACCAAAATCGATACCGGTCTTGCGACGATGATCTATAACATATATACGAAATTTGAGCTCAATCGAATGTACCGTTTAAACGCTACTGCACTTTCAAGAATTTCTCCCCATATGCCATAATGTAAAAGAAATTTTTGTCGTAGCCCTGTAAAAAAACTGTAAGTGCTATACACACCAAAATCAATAACGGTTTTGTGACGATGGTTTATGAGAAATATACCAAATTTGAGCTCAATCGAATGCATTTTAGGAGCTATCTTATTTACTCACATACATATATACATCTCGTAAAAATAGCAAAAATGTATTCAGAAGACCTCAAAATGTGTCAATACACCAAAATCTCATAGTCGAATTTTTTGTATGATTACAATATTTTCGGTATTTACGTATTATCCCGGCGATCCGCCAAGACGAGCGATTTTTTTGCCAAGAGAAATGCCGGGTATATGAAATAATTAATGGTTTTGAATATGATTGGCAACAGTTCGGCAACTCATTTGACTGAAAAGTAATTTGACGGGAATGACCGCCGGGAAAATACGTAAGTACCATATTTTTCTTACATGGTACATGCTCGGAAAGTAAAAATGAAGAATTGTTGAAATTTCTATATTATTTATCTTAATTTGCCTTTTTAAAAGAGCCTCCCGCTCCTTTAAGAGCATTGTATAATCAGATTTCGGAAGCACATTAAGGGCAAGGTTGCCAATTCAGCTACTTTGTGGATAGATCTGTCTACTTTTTGCGGCTAAATCAGCCAATTTAGACACTTTGTGGTTAGATCTTGGCAAACTGGCAATACCGAAGTATTTTGTAAGTCGGAAATGAAAGTCCAATTGACTCAAAAAGAACCAGCAGACAAGCCCTTTTCAGCAGTACAAGTTTTTAAAAGTAAACGCTAAAGAAACGCCGAGAGAGCTGAGAGAAAAAAAAAAGGCGCCAAAACACAGCTTTTTTTTTTTCTCGGCTTGAAAACATTGGCTGCATTCGTAAACGATAAACTCGTTGCACGAGTGCAACTTGTTTGGCGTTTACGAATGCGGCCATTGTTATCCATTCCTGGATACTTTTAGCTTTGATTTTAGGCATAATTTCTCCGGCAGAGTTGGCAACAGTGATTCGTTGGGTAAAAGCAAATCGGCGAAAATTTACTCGTACGGAAAATCCCATAGGAGAAACTGGTTTCCGGACAGCCTGTACTTATCCCAGTGAGCCATGCACTGACCTACTAGGCTTTATTCTTAAAATATTGATCATGGACAAATACAATAAATTAGACAGTTACATAAAAAAAGTTACCGAATTTTATGATATGGAATAAAATGTTCAGAAGATTAAATATAACTAAACCCAAAATTTATATTTTTATACGGCATCAGTATAAAAAATTCTCAGTTAGATAAATATGTCCCATATGCTATTGAGGTGATGTACTAAGTTACAGCCATTCACTTATCTGCAATAGATAAAGGATTAAAGCGTGTTACCACCTTCTTGAGACATCCTGAATAACAGAATCAGATTCCATATTTACCTTCATAAAGAATCGAAATACTTTTCCCACAATATGAGGTAATCTACAGAAGAGGAAATTCTCCTGTGTGTTGAAGAAGCCAGGTGCTAACTTGCGCAGTAGACCTCACTCTTTTTGAAGAGCGGTCTTATTGGATGAAACACCCTGTGAGGACATCTGTTGTATTGTTTTTGGGGGGATCATGTTTTAATAATTCAATGCAGAAACTTTTTATTTTAATTATATTAACTGTCAATTGTTTATGGTCTAATGTTAGTAATTAATATTGAAGTTTAATTTAAGTAACTTTTGCCAGGAGATATAATGGTCTGGGTGACTCTTCTTTTATATGTCAATAGCTTTTTCTTTAAATTACTACTAATTACCCCTTTTTATTTTTTGGTTTTCCTAAATAATTACCCTTTCTTACTTGAAATTAATTCTGCCTTTGTTTTCCCTATCTCTGGAGGTGTAAATTTAATTGTCATATAACTTCTGCCGATTTTCTGCTAACTATTACGTTTTTCTCAATAGCCTAACTTCCTTTCTGCAATAATATTTTCCATCTTTTGTTTAAGTCTGGTTTTTAATTATTTTTACCCACTTCCGATTTAAATTTCAGCTCCTAATTTTACCCAGGGTTGTCTCGGACGATTAGCTATCTCCCGCTAAAATTTTAGAAAATTTCATAACGATTTTAAGGCATTTTGTTATCATTAATTTCTTCTCATTCAAAATGGTTGCCTTGCTTCAGTTTTCTCCATTCCCTTTTCTTCCTTCAGGTGTTGCTTCCCGTCCGCCATTTTTTTTCCTTCCCCCCCCCCCCCTTCGTCTTTCGCGGGGTGGAACTCGCTCGAAGTTTTTCGACGGTGGGAAGGTGTGCGCAGATTGGTCTCTCTGGATGAGGCTCTCCCTTGGTAGGGGGGGGGGGGATCTGGCTGGCAGCATAATTCGGGCTTCGGTATCGGAGGTGTGCAGGCGTGAAAAGTTTCCTGCCAGAGGTGTTCCCTCCTTTTGACATTTTTTTTTGGGGGGGGGAGGGGGGCATCCGTAGTTCTGTCACTTTTCCCATTTTATTTCTCCGAGAATGTAGTCGGAGGCGTTTAATGGCTAAATACCCACACCTTTTGTTCAAGATGTAAAAATCTTTTTTTTTTTTTTTTTGAATCGAAAAATCCTCCAGGCCGATCTCTGATGCGCGACCAGAGTAAAATGGTACGGCGTCTAGAACTTCACCAACACTCGCCAAGGTAAATGACGCGTTGTCTCCAGTGTGGTGCCCCATTTCCCATCACCATTTTTTAAAATGAAAATCTGAATCATCTGCCAAACATCGATGAATAGCCATTTTTACAGCATCGTCATCCTGATATAAGGCTGAGCGTCTGAGTTTACGCCAGCACCAGCAGGGGTAAGTGTGATGCTTCATATACTTCTTCCCCGGAGTGGGACCTGGCTTTCCTCCATTGACAACTTGGTAAAGTGGCCGAACACCGATTCATCCTAAAGACATCCCCAATTCGGCTTCACGTGTTCAAGCCCAGCTAACTTCAGAAGAGATCTTGATGCGCCGCTTCCCATCCAGCCAAGTTTCCAGTGAGAGCTTTGCTTTTTTTTATTCATTCCACTTCGTTCGGTACCAAGTTGAATTATGGGGACTATTTTTATTTCTTATGTAACCACCAAGCCATCTGTCCTTTTCATGTAAATTTCTGTGAGTAAGCGATTTCGGCCATGTGCCTTGAGGTATAACTGGGGATCACTTTGGCAAACCGATTAACTAAGTATTTCTGTGATCTCATTAATTCTTACTTACCCGGCACTGATCGGGAATGCTGTGAATTTGCCTAAAATGTTTTCTTGGGGTAATTTACTAATGGGTTCTGGAAAGGGGGTAAATTTTTTTGAATAATACCTGTATCTAAATTTCCATTTTATTTTTATTTTTACGCTTAAAGTTTTTTATTGGAGATGTTTCTGAGGCACAAATATGCCTGAAATAACATCCTGTAACAACCTGATCAAATTGAGTTATCATGGGTACCCATTTCTTTTATAATTTTTTTTTTTTTTGTCTAATGCTGTATCTAATTGTGCCATCATTCTGTGTTGAGGATTGCTCTTTTATGTGCTTAATGAATTACAGAAGTGTCAAATCAAATAAATGCCTGAGTTTTTTTGATCAAATCTTTAAGTCTCTGTGTTTATTTCCCTACACTTCAATCACACATACACGGCAAGGGTGAGAACATAGGGTTATCTTCTCCCCTTTTGCAAACACAATGCACGGATTAACTTTTTTTGAATTTGTTTAACTTTAAAAATCTAATTTACATTTGTTTATTTTTCATATCCGTGGTTAAAATACCACAAATGGGGGGGGAAAAAAAGATTTTTACATCTTGAACAAAAGGTGTGGCTATTTAGCCATTAAATGCCTCCGACTACATTCTTGGAGAAATAAAATGGGAAAAACGATGGAACTACGGATGCCCCCCCCCCCCCAAAAAAAATGTCAAAAGGAGGGAACACCTCTGGCAGGAAACTTTTCACGTCAGCACACCTCCGATACCGAAGCCCGAATCACTCTGTCAGCCAGATCCCCCCCTACCAAGGGAGAGCCCCGTCCAGAGAGACCAATCAGTGCACGCCTTCCCACCATCGAGAAACTTCAAGAGAGTTCCACCCCGCGAAAGACGAAGGGGGGAAAGGAAAAAAAAATGGCGGACGGGAAGCAACACCAAAGGAAAAAAAGGGGAATGGAGAAAACCGAAGCAAGGCGATCATTTTGAATGAGAAGAAATTACTTAATGATAACAAAATGCCTTAAAATCGTTATGAAATTTCCTAAAATTTTAGCGGGAGATAGCTAATCGTCCAAGACAACCCTGGGTAAAATTAGGAGCTGAAATTTAAATCAGAAGTGGATAAAAATAATTAAAAACCGGATTTAAACAAAAGATGGAAAATATTATTGCAGAAAGGAAGTTAGGCTATTGAGAAAAACGTAATAGTTAGCAGAAAATCGGCAGAAGTTATATGACAATTAAATTTACACCTCCGGAGATAGGGAAAACAAAGGCAGAATTAATTTAAAGTAAAAAAGGGTAATTATTTAGGAAAACCAAAAAATAAAAAGGGGTAATTAGTAGTAATTTAAAGAAAAAGCTATTGACATATAAAAGAAGAGTCACCCAAACCATTATATCTCCTGGCAAAAGGTACTTAAATTAAACTTCAATATTAATTACTAACATTAGATCATAAACAATTGACAGTTAATACAATTAAAATAAAAAGTTACTGCATTGAATTATTAAAACATGATCCCCCAAAAACAATACAACACATCTTCCTGTTTGGGATGGCTTGAAGAATGCTAGCAGCTAGCTTCCAAAGCCATTGGAGATTGGAGTTTGTTGGTATTATTTGTGGATAAAGCAGTCTTTTTAAAAGATTATTTTGCTCATACATGTTTTGAATGTAAAAAAACAAACAAACATTGGAAGTAATTTAGATTCTGTTACATAATGTTTGTATACATTAACTAAAGTTTCTGAATTTGTTTAAATATTATTTTTTTAAAAGTTGGTCCATCTCCGATTACCTAGATCCCCTTGAGCTAGCCATCAGACCAGGCCTTGACCATCACTGGTCAATACTGGTTAAATCTGAACCAACCAGTATCTTACTTGCAACTTATAAGAACTTTCTTTTATCTAATTTAAGTACATCAACAATTATATTACAATTAAAAAATTATTTCAAGCAAGTTGTAACAAAATTTAAATTTAATAAGGGGTTGGTGCACTGAATGATTTCCTAACATGAAATGCATATTTTCAGGAAAATTTTCTCAGAAGCTCCAAAAATCTGGAAATGGACTTTCAGAAATTTAGTAGACACCCTGCAGAGCCGGTCCGAGGAGATTGCGGGGCCTCTTTTCTATCATGTCTTATGTAAGTCACTACTAGCACTGCTAGAAGATATTAGTTTTACTTCTCGGCATTTTTTGGGATATATCGCAACCAGGCAAAAAAATGGCGTGGGGCCTTAGGTGATCGCCTACATTCGCACCCCCCTTGGGCCGGCCCTGCACCCTGACTCACTGAAATTAAAATCAAAGAACTTCTAACCATGAAAATTATATTTTTATTATCTCATTTAACAATTCACATTGATTTTTATAAGAAAAAACTAACAATGAGCTTGCTTTCCCTTGGCAATCATTTTACGAACATATTCTAAATTTTCTTCAGAGAGACCAAACTTTTCACATTCTACATTGAAAGCTTCCAATGAATTTTCTCCAACAACATAACCATTCAATTTAGCAGCAATTTGTGAGTTTATTAAATCCTTTTGCTGAATTCCAAGACTTTGAAACAATTTTTTATGATGAGTCTGCAAGTAATATTTTTGATGGTAACTGAAAAGAGAGGGGAAAGAAAAATTAAGCAAAAATTTTTAAACAGGTTAACTACTATTAAAAGAGAAAGATGTTTCAGGCAAATTTTTAAATTCTTTCAGGGTTTATCAAAAACTGATAATTGACCTGCATGTGCTAACTGCTAACTGAAGATTTCTCAAACCCAAGCTAAGTAGTTTGTGAAAGTAATCATTTATAATCTTCATAAGGGGTGGGCTTTAAGCCCATCCAATATATGTTTTACTTAATTTACTTATATATTTTTTAAATTATTTATTTTCATAATAATTCCAAAGCATATTTTACTTATTAAGACTTCCTTCAGAGACTTAATAATCATAGAGCTTTCAATTATTTTTCAATCAACCATTACTGTCTTATATGCACTACCTTCCACTGTCTACAAAATCTAAAGCTGTTAAACTTTTTTTTTTTTTTATCTTCCTCTAAAGCTATCTCCTCTAGATTATAAATTTCATCAAAGTTCACTTAAGATTACATGCTTAGTCATATCTTCAGTTTGACAAGTCATTTAAATTCTGCTAATGGCTGTCTTTTGGCACAACTGTCTGAGAATTAATTGCTTACCTATCCTTAAATATATACTGAGCACAACAATTATTATAAATGTAAATTATTACTATTCATTAAATTTTTAATGAGCATATTAATTTATTATTCTAAGTAGTAAAGTTATCCTATGTTTAAAATAAATTCTATCAACATATCATTGACATAACTGCATAGGGACTAAGCTGACTCTAGAAATACCCAAAAAGTCTACCCAGTTATGGCAAAGCTACAGATTTGCAGTAATACCCCAAACTTAATGTAATAGGTAGGATGGGCAATAATTGCATAGGTTGAAGATATAATTTCACATATAAATGTGCATATAAATTATTTTTAATTAAGGCTGAGATTAAAGAAAACAAGAAGTTAGAAATTTTTTTATGAGATATTAGATAATACAATGTATAAAAAATTAATTATTAAAATCATAAACTGAAGTTATTTTGATATAGAAGGCTTTATAAAATCTAACAAAGTCGTCCCAAGGTATAAAGATTTGAAAATCGTGTAACTCCGATTTCGCATAAGTCAAGGTATTACTGTACTATTTACAAATAACAATGTTTATTCAATATTATCTTTTTACATGATTTCTAAACATTTATTTTAGCATCACAGTGTGATAATTAGAATGATTCATATATACAAGAGGATGGCAACAACTTTTAAGTGTTTACAAAATTTATAAAAATATGCCAATACCAAAATTTCATTATTTAAGAAGCTTTATATATTAGGCAAGTTGGAGTGTTTAGGCTGATTAATTTTTATTTTTTACCAACTATGCGAAAAATTCCAGAACAAAAATTCATCTGGGTATCGTCCCAGAGTAGCTCAGTGGTAGAGCACCTGCACATTAAGCGGCAGTCCTAGGTTCGATCCCCAGCTCTGGAATTTTCGCATAGTTGATAAAAAATAAAAATTAATCAGCCTAAACACTACAACTTGCCTAATATACCTGAAAGGTTGATAGAATCACTTTCTAAAATATGTAAGCTTTGCATAATTTATAGGTGATTTAGTATTAAACTGAGAATGTCACAAATTTAAAGTGATAATAATAATAATCAGGGTGTCTACCGCTCCGGAAAGTCTGGAAAAAGCCGGGAAATTGGAAAATGGGTCCGGAAAGTCTGGAAAAAATTGAGAAATTGGATAATGAGTCTGGAAAATTCACCAAAAGAATCAATTTTTTTTTTCGTGTCCTTTTTTTTAATGTTTTCTCTCTAATTGTCTGACTGGAACCAGAAAGGAACTGCAACGCATTTTTTGGACCGCGATGTGTTTGTATAAAGGGGGGGGGAATGGGGGCTCATCAATCGTGACAGGAGGGTAAAAGACAAATAGCTCACTTGGTAACTTATGGCTTAGGACCGTATTTCCAAGAATAGATAGTTAATTCTATCAGAAAGTGCGACTACTTCTGTTTCTCAATTGATGAAAGCTTAATCCTGTATACTTCAGTTAAAATTGATTTTAAGAAGTTGTACAAAATATGCAAATATAAAGACAAGGGAGGGGACATTGTGCAATTTCCCAAAGTAAAATACACTCGTCAGGAATTTTTTTCCCGGGACCTCCCAAAAGTCAGGAAATTGACTTTCAGAAATTTGGTAGACACCTTGATAATGTTTTTTTAATAAAATATTATTGTATTTAATTATAAATGAAGTAAGTAAAAAAAAATAAATAAAACCATACTCTTCTGCTGGATAAAACTTTTCAAATGGCTCAATTGATGTTTCTACTTTTTTGCCAAGGGCTGCTTCGACTCTATTTTTACTATCTGCTGCTAATTTTTCTTCCTCCTCATTTCTATAGAAAATGGCAGATCGATATTGCCTTTTAAAACTTACAGAACCATCAATATTCTTCCAAAATAGCTTTAACAAATCTTCATATTTAATTATTTCATCGTTATAATCAATTTCAACAGCTTCAGTATGATCTCCTCTATGAAAAAATAAATAAATATAAATAAAGATTAATTTTGGATGTGTTGAAAGCATTATGTTGTACAAAATATTTATTTACAGAGCATGAAATACTTTTTATCGAAACAAAAGTACAGCATAGAACCTGTTATCCAGAATGTTTGGGATCAGATGTATTCTGGATAACTGGCTGAGCATTAGCATGACATCCACTGATTTGATTGGTAGCATATATGTTATTCTACTTTTGATTATAATTAAACATTAATTATTGACATGCTAATAAATCAATTTTTAAAAGAATCTTAATAAGATCAAGATAAATAATAATCATATTTAGAGGGGAAGTAGTAAATGTGTATGATATCATAACTTCTTGAAGACTTAGTCATGCACACTAAAAAAATACATAAAATACCTTGCTTGATTGTTTATGATTTAAATTCTAGTTGAAATACTGAAAATGAAAAAAAAAAATGAAAAAAAAAAAACACAGACAGACACACAAAAACTCATTACATGCTGTTCTTTCTGAAAAAATAGGAATTTAATCGATAGAAAAATGATTCTGGATATTTCTGGATTCGGGAACCAGTTATCCACTGGTTTCCGAATAAGATGCTGTATTTTGTGCCATAAAATATCACAAAAGCACCAACCTCCAATCTTCAAAGAAAATCGGGATATATTTGGCGAAGGAATGGATAAGCAGTAAAAATAAGCTGAAGCATAGAAATATTTTCTTGTTAAAATTATAGAACAACTGATTTTAAAACAAACATATACTACACGTTTTTATCATACACATTCATTTATGGAGTTATTCCATCTCAAGTCAAGCAGGGTATGTCAGGTCACCATCATAGATTTCTTTGAAAAAATTAGGGTAGTTACGACTGTTGGAGACATGAAATATGCCAAAAGGATTTTTTCCAAAAAATTTTTTTTCTTCTGCTACAGCAGTTTCAAATTTGGCTTAAAATCGGGTATTTTTAGAAGATACGGAGATCATGCAACACTTAAACTGCTGTAACTTCAAAGTTATTTCATCTATTCACGTATTTTTATTTTTTATTTTTTAGCTATTGAGTTACCCTTTAATATTTTATATTTTAAAAAAACCTGATTGCAAATTTTATATGAAAAAAAAATGTTTATTTACCCTACAAAACTGCAATTTTTCAATCTTTCAGATTTTTTTTTCCTATTAATTTTTTTCTTTTTTACAAAAGTAAAGGTGTCAATCAAAACTACTCTTAAGACACTATTAAAGTAATTTTTTTTTAATTTTAGACTGCCCACATTTTGGGAAATTGAGCTTTGAAAAGTCCAAATTTTCCCAAAACTTCAAACTTCGGATGGCAACAGCACAAAAACCCCATTTTTTAAAAATCTCAAAATTTACACATTTGATGTCTCATGCATGCTTAACAAATTAAACATAATTAGATGTTGTATTTTTGTCTCATTAATTTTATATGATTTTCTGAAAATGGCTCATTTCAACCATATACAAGTCTTGTCCTGAATGTTGTTTCTGTTACATCTCACCATAAATGCTTCATATGAATTCAACTAGAAATTTTGGTTTTTCCATAGCTAAAGGAAAATGTTTATTTTATTTTATTTATTTATTTTTGCTTAGAAATTAGGGCAATAAATTTTTATTTATTAATATATTATTATATGTTTCCAGTAGTTGCGCTGGTGAAAATGTTGAAAATTAAATTAATATTAGCAAAATAATCAAAATCAATTTTAATTTATAGTTTATACATTATGTAAGCACTATACACTAAGCAGATGGAATTTGATAACACATGCTCTCTAAAATAAACATGCATATACAATGTAGATATTTGCTTTGTAAATAACTTTCAAATTTTGAACAGATGTGCAAAACTGTTAATTTTCTGAGAACAAACATTCTAAGAACAACTTTGCAGTTTTATTAGATATTAGTTCTTTTTTTGTTGTTGTTGTAAGGATGAGTAAGATTATATCTCATTTATAGATTACAGTTTCTTTTTTTTTTTCATTAGCAATTCTGCTTTTTATTTAGTGTGTTTTTGTAGTATATACCTCTGAATATATTGATTACTATTCTTGTAAATATTATTTAGTGTCATATAATTATTTTAATATCTAATGATGTCAGAGTATCACAGTTTTGAAAGAATTAAATGTGTTGACTACTTTAAAAGACACAAGAAAGCAGTGTACAAAACTAATACTAGAAGATTTTCTAATATTGAAGATTTGGCTGATAATATTCAAAAGATTGTAGGCCCAAATATTTCTGTAAATAAGACGGATAATTTGTGTTATAACTGTGTAGCATTTTATAAAAGACAATGTCTGCAAATTTCTGAAGAACATGAAAAAAATGAAGAAGCATCTGAGAATTCTTTCATTCCTGCTGATGAGGTTATCGATACTATAAACAAAAATATTCAGACCTTTGATGCTAACATATCACCATTTAAAACTCTTCACATGTCAGACCAGAGAGAAGGGCAAGTTATATGAAAAGGAAAAAGGTAGAATTAGAAGAAACACTGGGTGCTTCAGCAGTGAGTAAATTAGAAGATATGTATGGAGTTAATGACTTGAAAGATAGCCCTGTAGAAAAACCAAATTGTTTGTGCAACAAGTGGTTTGATAGCTTCAATACTGCGCTACAAGCATGCAATTATACTGAAAAATTACAATTACTTACCTTGCTACCAAAATCTCTGAGTAAAACAGAAATAAAAGCAAAATTGCCCGTGGTATCTAAATACCTTATAGATAAATCAAGGAAATTAAGGAAAGAGAAAGGTATTTATATGCATGCTGATCCTTACAATGGACACCCTTTATCAGAAGAAGCCACTAACATTGCACTGTCATATTATTTGGATGACAGTAAGGATTGCACAAAACACAGTCCTAACAAAAAGGATGTCATTTTTGTTAAAGATGAAAATGGTGAAAAAATTTAAAAAGTAAAGAGATTCATGACCAGAAACATAAAAGAAGCCTATCAATTAATGATGTCAGAAAATAAAAACATAAAAATAAGTCTTTCAAAGTTTTACTCTCTCCGTCCTAAATGGGTGAGAATCCAGCCAATTCAAACTGTTTGTTCTTGCATCTACTGCAGCAATTTAAAACTAATATGCATAGCTCTTTGCACTCTAAAAGCCACAGTTATCAATGAAGAAACTCTGTTAAAAATCTGTCTGTGTGAGAAAATAAATAATGAAGATTGCTGGCTCCAAATTTGTACAGAGTGCCCAGGAATAGAAGCTCTGGAAATTGATACATCAGATTGTGAGGAAGTAACGTACACTATTTAGGAAAATGGGGATCTCATAAAAAAAAACAGTATCTGTGGAAACATTTTTAAAAGATGCCAGCCACTGGACTTCAAAAGCAACACCACATAATTTCATTAGAAAGATACAAAGAGAAGCAATTTCAAAAACAAAACTGGCAATCATTGACAGTTCCGCTCTTATTTTGCATTTCAATTTTGCCGAAAATTGGTCTGTAATACTACCAGATGAAATCCAAAGCTATCATTGGAATAACGATCAAATTTCATTATTTACATGCATTGCATATTTTCAAGATCAAAAAAAAAAGTTTTGTTGTAGTATCTGATGATACAACACACGACACTGCCCATGTTTTATGTGCAGTTGATATGATATCTAATGATATTTTTAAGTATATCAAAATTGAATCTCTTAAAACACTAATTCACATTTCAGATGGTGCAGCTAGTCATTTTAAAAATAGATTTCAACTGTATGAAATGTCAAAAAATACTCAATTCTATGAAAAAAAATGGATTTTTTCTGCAACAGGTCATAGCAAAAGTGCATGTGATGCAGTAGGTGGGCTCTGTAAACACTATGCAAGTAAATATAACTTGCAAAAGGAGAGTGTGCAAGCAATTAGAGATGCAACTTCATTTGTTAGAGTGTTATCTAATACTGTAAACAATATCATGCTTTTAGATCTCAAAAAGGAAACTATTGCAGCTTGCAGATCAAGCAAAAAAGCTTGGGCAAATGTAAAACCGGTTGTTGGAATTCAGTCAAAACATTATTGGCTATTTAAGGACAATGAGGTATATCTAGGACGTACAGTAAAGCATGAGGTTAAAAAAGTTGAAACATCCTTCCAAGTGAAAAAGCACTACTCTATTGATGACTTCAAAATGGGAGACTTTGTTGGATGCATCTATGAAGATAATTGGTGGATGGGACAAATTACTGGAATATCACAAGAACTAATGGATGTGAATGTATCATTCATGCATCCCCGTGGCCCAGCGAAAGGATTTTAGTGGCCAGAAGAATCCAGAAAAAGGAAGGACGAATGCTCTGTGCCATTAGAGAATGTTCTTCTCAAAGTAACACATCCAACTCCACAAGGGCACTCTGCACGACTTCATTCTTTTGATGAAATGGAATTAAAACAAATTGAGCACAATTTTTCTTTACATGCCTTTTAATTAATGAAAACAATTATGCTTAAAAATTTATATTTCCTTAAAAACTATAGTTATATAAAGAATTACATTTTATAAATGTTACAACAGTAAAAAAAAAAATTAAAAATGCAGAAAACAATCTAGTGCAGCAAATTAACTGTAAAGTGAAATTCTTATTTGGCAGGAGTGGTGGAAAACTCTAAAAGAATAAATTTTTAAATCAGAAGTCAACATTTCTTTTAAGCTAAGAGTAAGTAAATATATATATAAATATATATATGCATATTAATTTTACAATACTTTAGTTTGTTGAATAGTCTTGGCTATTTAAGGGCAATACTACAATACTTTAGTTTGTACAATACTTTAGTCAAGATTTTATTACTGAATTTCAAATTTAGCATTTTATTGATCTGTACTGCTATTCTTGGAAAACTTAATCTGTCTATCTACACGCATATGTACATATCAGTAAAATTTTATTGCTTTAAATTTTAAGCAAAATAATAAATTTCCTTTAGCTATAGAAAAATGAAAATTTCTAGTTGAATTTATATGAAACATTTATGGTGAGATGTAACAGAAACAACATTTAGGACACAACTTGGAATTGTTGAAATGAGCCATTTTCAAAAAATCATATAAAATTAATGAGGCAAAAATACAACATCTAATTATGTTAAAATTTTTTATTTGGGAATACCTTATTCCCCCGTAAACGATATATATTTCGGTTACACATAAACACATAACCATCATCAGTCGTTTCTGGATCTCACACTAATGGCGGCTTCCTCTTCTATCTCTTCTCTCTTCTTCCAGAATTTTCGATGAATGAAGAAGAGAGAAGAGATAGAAGAGGAAGCCGTCATTAGTGTGAGATCCAGAAACGACTGATGATGGTTATGTGTTTATGTGTAACCGAAATATATATCGTTTACGGGGGAATAAGGTATTCCCAAATAAAAAATTTTAACTGATTAATCCGCCGTATTAAATAATGTTTTATAAGTTTTTATCTAATTATGTTTAATTTGTTAAGCATGCATGAGACATCAAATGTGTAAATTTTGAGACTTTTAAAAAATGGGGTTTTTGTGCTGTTTCCATCCGAAGTTTGAAGTTTTGGGAAAATTTGTACTTTTCAAAGCTCAATTTCCCAAAATGTGGGCAGTCTAAAATTAAAAAAAAAATTACTTTACTAGTGTCTTAAGAGTAGTTTTGATTGGCACCTTTACTTTTGTAAAAAAGAAAAAAATTAATAGGAAAAAAAAATCTTAAAGATTGAAAAATTGCAGTTTTGTAGGGTAAATAAACATTTTTTTTCCATATAAAATTTGCAATCAGGTTTTTTTTTTTTTTTTGTATAAAATATTACAGGGTAATTCAATAGCTAAAAAATAAAAAAAGTGAATAGATGAAATAACTTTGAAGTTACGGCAGTTTAAGTGTTGCATGATCTCCGTATCTTCTAAAAATACTCGATTTTAAGCCAAATTTGAAACTGCTGTAGCAGAAGAAAAAAAATTTTTTGGAAAAAATCCTTTTGGCATATTTCATGTCTCCAACAGTCGTAACTACCCTAATTTTTTCAAAGAAATCTATGGTGGTGACCTGACATGTTTTGGCTTTGCCTGCCTGAAATGAGATGGAATGACTCTATGAAAAAATAAATAAATACAGTAAACGCTTGTTTAACCAGGATTCGAGTAATCAGAAAAACTCTGATTATCTCCCCTTTCATCCCATAAAATGTTTTAAAACATTTACATTTTTTAAGAAGCTCAGTTTTAATTTTTAAATAATAACAGTGTCTGATTCAATATAAATATAATGAATAACTGCCCCATATTATGTAGGGCAGTACCATATTTTGAGGTTTCATCTCGTATTCAGAGGCAGTCCACATTTGTATCACTGTGATCACAGACAGAAAATACAAAAATTAAATTTTTGATAAGTTTTAAATCAAAATTCTGCATTTTGTCCCATATGCAACACATTTTTGTTTGCCATACCCAGCTCCTAAATGAAAAGTAGGGATGCACCGAATATTCAGTTGGTATTCGGTTTGCCATACTCAGCTCCTAAATGAAAAGTAGGGATGCACCTCCTAATATTTGGTTGGTATTCAGTATACTGCCTATTCGGAAGACAAACCGAATATTCGGTTTGACTGAATACTTAAATATTCGGCAACTGAATAGTAAACAAATTTAAGAATTGACCAATCAGTAAATAAATACTTATTTTTTATATCATGAATTAAAGATATTGTGTAGTACTATAGTACTAAATTGATTCAAGTTGTTACTTACTAATATCACATGCGAATAAACATTAGGAACCCTTAGAAAGTCCTCCTACCAAGGCACCTCCATCCTTGGAAGATTTCCCGAACATAGCATTCCACAGTCACACAAAAAACTAATATCCCAATGAAATTAGTTTTAATGTAAGAGAAACACTCAGATATTAAATTTGAATTTTGCTGCTTTTCAATTTTTCTTAAATCTTATGACACATTACATTAATGTTGCTATTAACTGATTTAATTTGAAACAGTAACCAGGAAAAAAAACTAATAACATTAAGGGTTCATAAATATGTAAAGTCAATGAACTGCTAATTTTTTTAATAAAAATATGCAGGTAAAAAAATTACCAGCATTTCACTTATATTTTTTGAAAAAGTTATTAATAATATATATATGAAACACACTTGGATATTAAATTTTGCAGCATTTTAATTTTTGAAGTTTTAAACCATATGAAATATACTTTAAGAAAAAACTAATTAAATTAATCAATGAAATCAAAGTTTAATAACTTTTTAATAAGTTAATAAATTTTAACCAAGAATTCGGTATTCGGTCGAATATTTGGTTAGAATTTTAACCGAATACTCGTTATTCGGAAAAATATGATATTCGATGCATCCCTAATGAAAAGCTATAATATTTTAAATGAATAATTTAGGAAGTTAGTTCACTAGTTAAAGGGGGGGGAATTATTCAGTTGTCTTCAATATTATTAGATAAGTTCAAAAGTGTTTTGTATGGAACAAAAAGAAATTAATCATTAAAAATTGGTAATAAAATATTTCTTCCCTTTTTTCTTTTTACCTGGCATAATACTACTATTGAGAAGGTTTTATGAAACAAGAACTTTGAAATAAAATAAAATATTTTTGAATTATAATTAAAAATATAATGTCCCATATATAACACCCTTCCCTGCAAACAGAATATTCTAATCTTTGATTAGTTAAAAACATAGATTTTTCTGTTGATAAGGCTTCATAGAGGAGATTTCAAGCTTTAAAATGATGTATTACACTTAATTTTTTATAAAACGTTTTTTTTCTTCAAACTTGTGAAGCCAAATACTGCGGAGTGACCCAACCATGTAATATTACACACTAAAAAAACACTTTGTTTTTACACAGGAAGACTCAATAAGTATGTATACCGAATCAAAAATTCCCTACGATCGTAAGAAAAAAATACTAAGTAAATTACTCACAAATCTCGATAAGTGGGATTTAATTTTTTACCACTAGTATAACCGACCCGAGTGCGATAAACACCTTTTTGACAACCAAATAATGCATCTGGGTGCCAAAAGCATCCCATAGCAAAAGTAGCCATTTTAAAGTTAGATGGCTCCTCCATAGCTGATATAGTTCTAGTAGACGTGCGAATTGCTCCACCCATACAGCAGAAAATACTTAGGTGTTTTTTTAAATGTATATCTAGAACGATATGGCGAAGATCATAGTTCCAAATTATTCGATAAGATACTGATGAAGTTATATAAACCTTAGGGAAAAGTGCATTGATTCACTTGTTGTTGTTATTATTGTGAACATGTATGTCGGACTTGAGTGCTTGGTTCGAAGCCCGCTGATTCAATTGTTTATTTACTTTTGGTGGGAGGGAAATGCCTATTTCGCAGACAGCATGGCTTCTAAGCTGATTAACAGCCCCACTTTAACTAGAGTACCAAGCATGATCTTTAAATCATGTTTGGTGAATAGTAAGTATACACGAGAGGCTGGGCATAGCGGATTAAATTGCTCTCTGGCGATTTGGCGTGCAGTCAGACTCCTTTGGCAAGAGTCGTTTCTCCCGCTGTTATACACTGCACGCTAGGGGTTGCCGACCGCACCGCAAGTTGATCCGCGAAAAACAGTAGAGTTAAATTCCATGTTCTTTTTCTAATATTTTTTTATTTTATTTGTTGATTAATTGTTCTAAATATATATTTTAATGCATTTAAAATTGCAGTCTAAAATTACAAATCTAAAATTTTTATTCATATTTAAATGCATGCATTTAAATATGAATAAAAAATTTTAGATTTGAAGGTAATATGTTACGGAAATAAAAAAGAAACAGTGAACAGTTAAAAAGCAATCATCATTTGGCTTTTGTATGAATTTACATACGATTAGAGAAAACCCTTCTTTATTAAATGTTTAGTCCGGGGTTTTAGCAATTAATAGATATGGATTATAGATGCAGATAAACTCTTCGGGTTTAAACCTATATGTTCCCATGGATGCAGATTGAAGCGAGGACGAAAATTGCATTACTGATTCTTGTAGGATACTGAAAGATTAATATGGGCTAGCAATAATGTGTGTAACAACAAAGAATAATAACCGCTCGTCTTTGTAACGGTAAGAAAGTAAATGTTAAACTTTGTGTAAAGTTCATTTACATATAATCTATATTTATAAAATGCTAAATTCTTTTAATCAAGCACAAACTACTAATTCAATGAAAGAAAAAACTAATTCGTATTCAAGAACGATTTTTTAAGACTTTCTTTGGACCATTTTGTTTCAGTGAAAAATTAATAAGGTAAATAGCTAAAAACTTAAAATTAAATGAGAAAGAAAATTCTAGATAATTTTTTTACTGTTGTTTTAAACCGCAAAAGATTTCTTATTTGTTTTAAATACAACTTACTGTAATTCAGTCAAAACATTGTCTATGTATAAAGACAGGAAAAAAAAAAAAAATGAACGGTGAAATCTGGAAATTTCTTGTATTGTCAATGACATTTTGTCTTTTTTTTTTTTTCCAATGGCAAAGGCAAGAAAGAAGTAAAACATTAAGAAAAAATAAAAAGATAACAAGAAAACTGTAAATAACTGCGAGATAAAATTTCATGCTCAAACGTTGAATTTCCCAATTTTCCATTATTGTTATTACATAAATAAATATGTACTTTTTAAAAACCCACCCCCCTCCCCCTCTAACACCTTACTTCTATTCCATAGCAGTGTATGTAAATATACTGCAACAGAAAAAGAATGTGGAAGCTCTACTGTTTTTCGCGGATCAACTTGCGGTGCGGGCGGCAACCCCTAGCGTGCAGTGTATAACAGCGGGAGAAACGACCAACGGAGTCTGACTGCACGCCAAATCGCCAGAGAGCAATTTAATCCGCTATGCCCAGCCTCTCGTTAAGTATACAGAGCTGACCTACGCCGTCTGAAAGTTGCCCACATTAGGCTTAACTAGAGGCTTAGCAGCAGTCCTTGGCGACACCGCATGGTCTTCTTATTCTGCATTTTAAACCAATAAATTTGTTATTATGGGTGGATGTGCCGCCATAAATTGTTCTAATCATTCAAGAAACAGATTTAGAATGGCTAAATTCCCTAAAGATGAAGAAAAAAGAAGAAAATGGTTGATCAACATGCGACGAGATAATTGGACGCCCGGATCGTCTGCTCAAATTTGCCTTGTAAGTTCGATTTTATTATTGAAAATTTTTACTGTCACCTTAGAAAATGCCTTTTTCTTATAAGTTTATCTTTTTTATTTAATTTAAGATACCAAAGTGGTTCGTAGCTTGTTTAGTTTTGTTAAAACGCAAATGTTATGCTAAGAGTGCGTTTTGCAGTATCACCAAAGCTCGCCAAAGCTACTTGTTGTGTCTGTAAACAAAACCTTGTTCTTTAGCATTAAAAAATGTGTTTAAAAAAGCAATAGACCATATATATGTTAATAAATTTAATTAAGCATCTTGAATATTGTTGTATACGTAAAATTATTTTCGCAATCATAATAAAATATTAAAGTTTGTCACTAATTATGTTTACTTTAACGAAATTTTGCTTACATTCTGCATTATTTAAATGCAAATAAAGTACTATTTTTATTTTTAAACATATTTTAACTAGTGAATTTTTTTATACAGAAGATTTTGATTATAATTTAGATCATTAAAAAAATAACTAACATAAACTAGGCAGTTTAAAGAAATTTTTAAATTCTTATTGGTAAGTAAGTAGTAGAATTTGGTTTAATTATCAAACATAAATTTATATGAGTTAATTATGAAAATAAAGTCATGTAAATTTTTCGATATTTATTCTGTAACTGTTTTTTGTTGTGACTACTTAAATAGATACTTATATAATATTAATTACTTTATAACAGACGAATATGAGAAGAAATTTTCTTATGTAAGTTATTACACTAAGTTTTTCTTAAAAGATACTTCGTTTTATTGTTTTCTATTATAAAGATTACATGCTGTAAGTAGCTGGGGTGGATTGAGAAATCATTCAAGGGAGGGTTCATTTTGTGCCTGGACAAATATATATACAGTCTATTTTGTATATCATATTGCAAATAAGGAGAAATAAAACAGATTTATTTCCTGAATTTAGGGAAAATTTTGGTTTTGTAATTAGGGGTTGCTTATTTGACTTTGAAATTTAAAAGGGACCCCCAAACCGGGTTTTTTGGAAATTTTTGTTAAAATTTCGGGCTGATACGAATATAGTAGTTTTGTTTGCTGTGGAATATTGGAAATAATTTTGCAGTTTTTTTTATGGGGGTTTTTTTGGGGGTGGGTTTTATTTAAAAGAAGCGATTCTTTGATGCTATAT
>JAWZYV010016099.1:0-59401 GCA_038373885.1 Cheiracanthium punctorium | reverse complement strand
TAATTGATTCGCCAGTGTAACCTTGATTATTCATAGAATTATATAACAGATTGTATTCTGTTTTTTTTTTTTTCAATTATACACACACACACATTATACATACATACACACACACACACACACACGCGTATACATACGATGAAAACAGCAATATACTAACGATCAATATATATAATAGAAAAAGTTTGGTACAATGCAAGATTGCATTATTCATTAATTTTGCGTGTTCATTTAAATCATAGGTTCCCAACGTGGGCGATAACGCCCCCTTGTGGGCGTTTGAGGCTTTCAGGGGGGCGGTAAAAGACCCAGAGAAAATTAGGGGGCGTTGATATGGCACGGAGGGGCGTGGAAAGATAAACCAAATATAGTCTAAGAAAGACTTAGAAATGAACTATCAGAGTGATTTTTATCACGTGTGCGAAAATTCACATATTTCGATATGAGACTTCGCTGTTGAGAGAAAGAGATACCTCTCTAAAACTTTTATTCCTCCTTTTTAAATGAAGAAGAAATTCAGTAGAGTTTCAATTCCAACGATATTCTATCTATTAGTAATTTTTTTAATTTAATTCTTGTTTTCACCATGCATTATGTATTTCTCTGGAGTGGGAGGGGGGCGGTATTGAAATATTCACTAGAAAAGGGGGCACCAGTTCAAAAAAGGTTGGGAACCTATGATTTAAATGGAGTATAAATTAGTCCAGTTCTTATTCCTGCTGTTTGTTTTGTAAATTAAATATGTGTGTGTTTGTGAGTGGGGGGGGCGTGTGTATGGGCACCCTCAGCAGAAGTTTAAGCGCCATTTGTACTTTTCGTCTAGCTACGGCCCTGACCGAAACTGTAGCGCCTGTATCTGCAAGAAAACTGAAACCCGAATTCCTATCAAATACTATTAGGCGACTTGTACGCTTGCAGTCCCCCACCGTCGCCAAATTGGAGGGGCCTACATGTTTAAAGCATACGAGCATGGTTTAACACATTTCCTAGCTTTATCAGAAAATTTAAAGTGATACCAGCAGAATGGTTTAGATTTAGTTCTATTTTTAGTGAAACTGTTAGATCTTGAGCGGTTTCTTGGTCGGTAGCTAGTTTGTTTTTGTCAATTTATCTACTTTATCAGAGAGTTCAGAAATCTGATGCTGCAAACTTTTTATTAGGTCATCCTGAGATACAGTTTCAGCCGTATCAGGAGATCCAGAAATTTCAATTATTCGGTCTGCAATTTTTGCCAGATCTCCGAGATCATCTTTACTGATTGAAAGTATTTGTTGCAATTTTATAGGTAAACGGTTTAACCAAATTTCTTTCAATATGCTATCAGTCATTCTATTTTCAGCCAATGTTTTCATTTCATTTAACAACTGCGAAGGACGTTTATCCCCTAACCGTAAGTCTTGAAGCAGCGTACGCAAACAAGAACTTTCGGATTGCGCGTAATGCTTGGTTATCCGTTCTTTTAAAACACTATACGGTTTTTCGTCAGGGAGAAACGTATAATATCCTTAACAATTGTCATTGTCTCGGCATCCAAAGATGCGATAACATTGTAAAATTTATTTTCCTCTACCGTAATGTTCGATGTTATGAAACTAGCTTCTATTTGATAGAACCACAGTTCAACTTCATTTTTCCAGAGAGGGGGGCTTTAAATGCCACTCTAGAGATTTCTGACGTATTAGGATTCGACATTATACAATTCAAGAATTAATGTGTAAACACTAGGAATTCAATAATTTTAGAAATAGTTAAAAATTAAATTCAATTTGACTTAAAACAATGTGAAAGTGAAATGAAGAGTGTATAAGCACAGTCTAAACAGTGTTGGGTTGTATACACATGTTTCAGAATCAATTATATCAAAAAGGTGTATAAACATGTATTCTGTTACCGAACTTGTTTAAAATACCTTAGTTTCAAAAGTAATTGACTTTACCACAACACTAGAGCGCCATGACACAGTGTAGGAGAAAAGTAATTGCAAGTTAATTTCCAAACTTTCACTCAGGTTCACTGCTTTACACTGGCACTTTATTAGTCTTGAAAATTTTCCACTTGAACCAGATGACTTGAAAAAGATGCACACTCAACTTTCACTTGAAGAGTCCACTGATCACCACTTGTCAACAGCCGTCAGAAGTTATTCATAGTCCGGGTCACCACTTGTGGGTCTTCCAACTTTTAGGAACGTTTACGGAAGCCACACTTGACTTATATCAGAAGGTTTTACTTTTTTGCTTAAACATCATTCATTTCATTAAAAGACGAAGTGAACAGTAACTAACAACTTTCATTAAAACTCAACAAACAAAATAACAGAACAAAGATTATCGGGATATAAATTATAAAGTTCCCGGTGCAAGAGCCGCCATAGTACGGTCGGGCATTATGCTAGCGCTAAACTAGGGAACTGACAAAATTATGCTGCTGCGAGTACTGCACGTGCAAGCTTCTTATACTCTGCACACAGAACAAAGATTATCGGGATATAAATTATAAAGTTCCCGGTGCAAGAGCCGCCATAGTACGGTCGGGCATTATGCTAGCGCTAAACTAGGGAACTGACAAAATTATGCTGCTGCGAGTACTGCACGTGCAAGCTTCTTATACTCTGCACACAGAACAAAGATTATCGGGATATAAATTATAAAGTTCCCGGTGCAAGAGCCGCCATAGTACGGTCGGGCATTATGCTAGCGCTAAATTAGGGAACTGCCAAAATTATGCTGCTGCGAGTACTGCACGTGCAAGCTTCTTATACTCTTCACAGTATTTGCATACTGGCTGCACAGCAGTACAAGTGAGGTGGCGCTCAACTCCAATCTCGTGAACCATAGACACTGAAAAGCATCTGGAGCATCGCTAGAGTTGCTTCCGACGTTACTTCTCGGAACAGTTCAGTTGGTGCACAAACACTGGTGGCAAATGAAGGTCAGACGCCACAGGTTTTTAATGTCCTTTCTAAGCAATAAAAACTCGTTGTCACGATTTAAAAAACATTTAAATATTGTTAGACAAATATAAAAAAACATCTACTACATATTGCACTGGATACATCAATCCGTTCTTGTCTATTAAACTGAAATACTTCTGCACAATTTCGCAACTTTCATCCAGCACAAGTTTTTTATCAGTTGATATCAATGACAAACATGATAGACAGTTAATTTTGCTTTCTATTTGTTTTACGGCATATCCTGAAATGTATATGTAAGTAGGAAGATTCTCTTCATCTTCCATCATTGATTGTAGATACAATCCTTTCACTTCTATGTCTGAATCTTTTTCAGAAATATTATCTGTTTCATTCCCAAATTCTGATAAAAAATCTGAAATTGGAATATCGCCGTATCTGGAAGAATGGAGGTTTATTAAGCTTGAAACCCTTAGTTTTTTTTCCGATTGCATAACTTAGAGCACAGAGATATTATAATTGCTGCCATTTAACTGTCGGTATTGTCCAAAACGACCCTCCAAATTATCGGTCTGAAATTTCCCTGTTAGCACAAATTCGCATTTTTCTACAGCGAAAAGGTAATAAATCAAATCATGTAAAGATTTTATAGTATGCCTGAAAGAGAAAAAAGTCTCCTCTGTTAATTTGCCTTCTGATCTTTTATCCGATAGATAGGCTGGTAAGTTCGAAAAAATGCACGGGATAGCATTCTGTTTTAATTTGTAATGCTTTCTTTTTACATTTAAATGTGTTCCATCTGATTTTGAAATAGTATCCTCTTTTACAACATCTTCATCACGAAAATGTTCAATACAAACATATGCATTTTTTTTTGGGGACCAATTTTTTCTTGGAATTTTTTTTATCCATTCAGCCCGCTTTTCTACTCTTTGGGGAAACTTAAAAACTTTTACGTTTTCTCCTCTTTTATAGTTAGCTTTACAGCCTGGGACGCAGCAAGACGAAGGCATAGTGATTGCTACAACAAAAGAACAGAAATCAATAAAACTAAGGCAAAATACGGACAGTTTTATATTTTTATGTACACTATAGCTTAATAACTATTATCAAGTATGTTGTATTAAGAATAGAGATTGCTGACTTACCATTAATATCCAAAAAAGGCACAAAACATCATAGTTTCTTCTACTTTTCCCTATGATTCCAATGTTTTAACGGTGAAAAGTCCATCATTTCTTGTGACGTCACAGCACCTCGACGCGTCCAGTACCCAGGCTCGCAGGTGCATTTCACTGCCCCCCCCCCCCAACAACGAGTTTCAAAATGTTGACGATTGTACCGGTTTGTACTACGTTTGTACCGGCTAGTACCGAAATATTTCCGTTTGTACCGGTTTCGTTAAAAAGTTATTAACGATTTTAATGTGGGGGCTAGAGAAACGACAGCCCCCCATGAAGCAATTTTCATAATTTGACGATTGTACTGGTTTGTACTACGTTTGTACCGGCTAGTACCGAAATATTTCCGTTTGTACCGGTTTCATTAAAAATTTATTAACAATTGAAATGTGTGGGGCTCAGGCCCGGCCTTAAAAATTTGGCGGCCCTAGGCAAAGTCAAAGTAGGCGGCCCTAGGCAAAGTCAAAGTAGGCGGCCCTAGTCAAAATCAAGATAGGCGGCCCTGTTCACATTTTCAAACATTAATGCCTCCAAACACACATACGTACATATACATAAATGTATACATGTATAATAGGTTCACTCATTGTGAAAAAATATTCACACACAGTTTGGAAACCTCTGATTTATACAATAATTTTTTATTTTTTTTTTTGCTTATTTGTTTAATTTATCTTGGTTAGGACCAATATAAAATACGATTGTTAAACTTTAGTTTAATAAACCAGTTCTTGATTCCTTTCGGACACATTAAAATAATGCAAACAAAACATAATTACAAAATATGAATAGAAATTATTAAATTTTAATAGTAAAAAAGAAGTATACATTTCTAAAAATAGCTAATTTACAGTTGATCGTGAATTGGCAAAAGAGATTATTTGCTAGTTTGTTTTTAGGGTTTATATCAGTCAATCGTGTTAGTGTAATGGATTAGTGTAATATCAGTCAATGGAAGAATCTTCTGCTGGTTGGTGAAGACTCATTCCCAGAAATAATTTGAACTATTGGCTTTTATATTTACTCAGCTGAAGAATCAAAAAAATTCTTCAGAAGAATGTTTAGTGGCATATTTTATAACGGGATTTTTCGGGCCTTTTTATTTGCAAATTCATCAATTAACTCCGTGTAATTGAGTGAACGCGCAGTGTCATTTTCAATTGATATTAGGGACAATCCAACTAACCTTTCTTGAGACATAGTTGATCTTAAGTAAGTTTTATTGAGCTTTAGTTTTGAAAAGCTGCGTTCAGCAGATGCAACAGTCATAGGCATTGTTAATAAAATTCTCAGTATGATGCATAAATTCGGTAAAACTTCATCCAATCCTGTTTCAAGTAAATATTTTAAAGTACTTGCAGGAGACATATTATCTGCTGCGATGTTTCTAAAAGTACTGAGCTCCGTAAAAAGGTTTATTCCATCAATATCTTTTTCTGTGTTTTTATTTGTAAGCAGTCTTTCTGCATTCATACATTTGTCTTTCAAGTGCTGATCACTATTATTTGTTAAATCTTCTGCATCAAAAACCGACAAAAGAAACCCCGATTAGAAAAATTGTGAAGGATGCAAATTATTTCGAGATCGTTAAAGAAGTTTCTTTCAAGAATGAGTCATTAGCGGCCCTAGGCAA
Organism: Cheiracanthium punctorium; assembly: GCA_038373885.1. Classification (NCBI taxonomy): domain Eukaryota; kingdom Metazoa; phylum Arthropoda; class Arachnida; order Araneae; family Cheiracanthiidae; genus Cheiracanthium; species Cheiracanthium punctorium. Next base: position 53,673 of record JAWZYV010016099.1, on the reverse strand, counting down.
AAACTGGGAACGGTAAAAAAAAAAATAAAAGAAAACATGCATTTAGATTTTTATTGAAAATTATTTGATCGGCGGCCCCCTTTAATGGGCGGCCCTAGGCGGTCGCCTAGGTTCGCCTAATGGTAAAGCCGGCCCTGGTGGGGCTGCAGAAATGGCAGCCCCCCATGAAGGAATTTTCAAAATTTGACGATTGTACTAGCTTGTACTACATTTGTACCGCCTAGTACCGAGAGATTTTTGTTTGTACTCTTATAATAAGAGAGATATAACGGTTTTTGCACAAGCAATTTTGTGAGAACGCAAAATTGCTTGTGCAAAAACGAGTTCATCGACCGCTATCCAAAACATTGGGTTTCAGGGGCTCTACTACCATGGTGTCGTAGAATATCCGTGACGGATATTTCTCGCTCACGGATAGTCAGATACTTCGAATAAATAGCCGCGACTCTCCTTTTGGCGCTACCACGATGAGTGTCGAATAAAACAAGCGAGTATTTTTGTGCTTGCTAGAGGTCTATCCGACACTCAGAGCGATCAACCAATCAAAACACTAGGCTTTTCCCCCTTTTTCTTAAACGAAGGCATTGTCTTCAGAATTTCCGAAGACTCCGGAGACATCCATCACGAGTGGAAGCCCGTTTTTGACAGACCCAACATGCTAGGGAGAGGGGTCCTTTTGTGGAAGTACTTGACACTCCGCGATCCACACAATAAAAACCCATCCATCTTGTACTATCCGGTACCGGAATGCGAGTTTTCGCCTTCATCCAACGTGTCGGGGAAAAACAGCAATATTTCCGATAGTCAATACGCAGTGAAACTATCACGATACGATCGTAGTAGGGCATATCGGATATTTCTCGGATTGTGACGTCATGAGAAGAGAAGGCTCGATATATTCGCTAGCGAAAGCTTTCCGATACTATGGTGGTAGAGTCCCAGAATTTTCCCCCGTCTTCCGGATATTCGACCACTGGTGCATTTCCTTTGGCGAAAGCTAACCCTAGCCAACCTCGCCAACATCCGAAATGGAGTTCTGCGGATGTGTGTAAACTTAGGAGGGAGAAAAAAGTATCTGCCCGGCGACTGGGCTAACGCTAAAGGCTAAAACGAAAACTTAGGATGCAGGACAATTTTAAGATTTCAAGAGATTTTTCGAAGCCATCCAGTTGTAAAATTAAAAACCAGATGGTTGAAGGAACTTAAAATTAGCACTTTAATTTAAAAAGGAAAGTTTCTAATAATAATGCTGCGATGCTGTATAAGTGTATCATTTAATCTATAAATAAATACTTAAATGCGATTTCAATTGAAATCTAAACACATTTTGAGAAACAATTTTATGTACATCATTTTCAGAATTCTGTAATGAAAGTAAAAAAAAAAAAATTAAAACATTCTACTTAACGGTCTTTAAAACTTATTTGTAGACAAATTTTATACCTATATTAAAACATGTTTTTAACCTTCCTACTATCCCCCCCCTTCCTTTTCATATAAACAAGATTATGTGTTTTATTAATTGTGGGAAAGTTCTGTGGTGTTGAAAGGTTAAAAATAGGCAAAATTACTTGAGACATAAAATTTAGAGCATCGATTTTTTGTTATAACAAGTATAAAAATAAGTATAAAAACTTGTAAATTTTGATTTTAATATAAAATAAGATACAGATGAACTTATTTTATTAAAAATAATAGTATCAATAGTTACTATTTCATAGCCCAAGCATTATATGCACACCCTTTTTTTTTTTTAGCTAAATGATTGTTTCAGTCAATTATTCAGTGAAAACCTATCATTTAAGTGTGGCCTATGTATGGATGTTTGCTTATCCCGAGGAAAATATAGAGCTGATTTTCAATTGGAACTGGTAAAAGAGAATGCCTTCCTAAGTGAAGTGAAAATCTATTTCATAATAAATAAATATTCTCACATAAGCATTCAAGACCATACCGAAGGGGGTAAAACAGGTGGTCCATCCTCCCTCCCCTTTCGAAATTTAAAATTTTGTTAGCAAAATAATAATGAAGTCTTTTGGTGAAATTTCTGCCGTTTTCATTATTTGTTAACTCTCTGAAATTTTTTTATGGGTACAACCCTGTAAGCATTACGAAAATAAATACAGCCAAACCTGTCTATCTCCAAACTGTACACTTCGATAACTCTGTATAAATTTCTAAAATTCTCTACAATATGATCAAAATTCTATGTATTTTTCTTTCTTGTTTATCTCAAAAGAATTTTCCTTCAAAACCTCTATCTCAAAGTTATGCACTTATGTCTGTAATTTACATTACAAACATTAGTGCTTAAAGTATAGCTTTTTTCATTAAAAATTGAAAAGAAAACCGATAATGCATCTAAAGAGACAACAAAAGAAGCAGAGAAGGCCATGTAATACTGGATTGTTTTTAAGACTCTTGGTAAATTTTGTTATAAGGGACTCACAGCTCTCAGTAACTTTAGAAAGCTATCAGAAACAAAGGAATTTAGACCTCGAGTGCCATTGAAAGACTATTTTTATTGTTAAAGATACATATTTAAGTTTTTAAGTGTTATGCATGTATGTAAAATAAATCTAAAATCTTACCACTTATTTTTCTACAGCAAAAGCAAATAAAACATTTTCAACTGACATCGTTTAAAAACCTTTGTTATTCAAAGCCTCTCGTCTCGTCTTTTTTCTCATGAGATTCAAAATAGACAGGTTCGACTGTACTGAAATACTGTGAAGCATGTTACTTGAAAAATTGTGGAATGAAATGAACGATTGAACATTAAATAATATTGAAATATTATCCTTCATAATATTATTTTTGCCAATCATTTTGTCATTATCACTTTGCATCAGTATTAAATAATGATTTTTATGTTGCTATAACATCTTTCTGTGTACAGTGGGATATAAACATTCCTTTGTATGGAAAAAAAAAAGTTTTTTAATGAGAGCCCCCCCACTCCCCAACTCGACCCCAGCACAAATGTTTAAAAAACAATTTTAGGATTTTTTGAAATTCAACCCCCCAAAGGGGGTAGCATGTTTGTTTCAGACCCACCCTTCATATCTAAAAGGGATAAATAGATTTGCTGTAATAGGTATTTAACATGAGTAGCTAAAAACCAATTACAAGGATTTTTCGAAATCAGTCTCAAATTGTTGTTTTCACATTCTTCTCCATATTCAAAAGAAAAAATAGATTGAAGTGTTGGATTTAAAAGGTATCTGCGTAATGTGTATGTATGCGTATATGTAATGTGCAAAATTAAACTTGAGGAATTGTTTTTAATTCAACCCTAAAGTGAGAGAGGGCCCAAAATGTGCTTTTCCTAACCCCTTCTACTTCTAAAAAAGATATATTATAAAGTTTTTATTTAAAAATATATTGAACATGAGTAGCTGAAAAAGAATTTTCTAAATTTACCCAAGGGTGGGCAAATTGTTCAAACCATTTGTTTTGGAATAATAATTATATAAGTACAGTAGAACCCCGTTAATCCGAACCAATTTTATTTTTGAAAATTACATTATACTTGAATAAATTAACGAAAAGATTGAAATTGTACTTACTTTTTCAGCATGCAGGAGAGATATATGTACATATTCTCTTTCTCTTGCTTTTGAATAAAAGAATTCAAGAGATAGTAATACTAAGTACATAACTATAACTTATTTTTCTTTTGCACACGTCTCTTTCTTTTCATTTTTTATAGGAATTTTGGATAATCTGAATTTTTTTTAATCTGAACAAGCACCGGTACCAATTAGTTTGGATTAAAGGGGTTCTACTGTAAATACATAATTATGTTCTAAACAAATTTAAAAACTCCTGGATGTTGTGATGGCAATATCATTGAATCAGCAAGCAGTATGAAACTAGGTTCACTCTGAACAAGATAGATGAATGTGGTAATCAAGAGGCGCAACCCTCCAGCAGATGGCATCACAACCTCACGTCTACAGAAACCGCAGATTATCAGAGCCTAGGAGCTCAAGGTAGCAGATGCGAACGGGACCACGCTCGCGTAGGAGCGATGTCGGACGTAGCTCTCTGATCGCGCGTAGGCGATTCGACTCCAGAACGACCACGAGAAGGTGGCCAGTGGCTCCTGTGTGATAAGGAAACCTAACCCTGTGACCGACTCCGCTTATTCATGTTCTGCAAAATCTCTCCTTTCTTTTGTAAATAGTTCTTCTGTTATATTTAGCCGAGCAATAAACGTGATTGAGAACCGTAGGAGTGCTTCCAGTCTTATTTCGACGTCGCCTCCTGCAACCATGGGGGCTCAGGTACTGTAACTTTTTCGTTCTCACAATAGTACTACTTTTTGCTGTTCATATTTCACTACAATATGAGTTTCTTAAATAATTTAAATAAAAGTGATTTAAAGGACCTCGCTGAAAAAGTAGCAGCGAAAGTTCCAGATAATGCTAAAAAAGCTGATATAAGAAAAATTATTGAGAATTCAGATGCTTTTAAAACCAATTCTGAACATGTTCGAGGCGTCTTAAAATCGATCACGGAGGATCGAACGCCTAAATCCACTAACGAGGAATGTTTATTAGAAATAGAGCGACTTAAATTAGCGCAAATCGAGAAACAGATAGAACTAGAAAAATTAAGAAGTCAATCGATGTCTGGCGAAAAAGGAAATGCGCAAAGTAAGATAGAAAATTTGATTAAAAGCATAAGAACGCTCACAATCTCTGTCCCTGAAAGGCCAGAGGCATTTCATTTGTTCTTCGCTTCCTTGGAAAAAGCGTTTGCAACAAAAGATGTCCCACCAGATTTAAAAGCAGAAATACTCATTAATTTGTTAGGGGTCAAAGTTAATAATCTTTTAACGTATGCAAATCAAGAAGAATTGTCGGATTACGAAAAACTTAAAGCTTTATTTTTAGCTGAATTTCAGCCGACAGTTCGAGAAATTCTGCACAATTTTAAACATGCTCATCGCTTAGCAGACGAATCCCATGTTCAGTTTGCATCAAGATTAACGGCAACATTCGAACATTATTGTCAGGTTCGAGAAATAGAGAAGGACTATAAAAAGTTATGTGATTTAATTGTTGCAGATAAATTATATGAAACACTAGATTTCAAAACGAAAGAATACATAAGTGTTCGCGAAGGAAAAATATGGTTCAATCCAACCCAATTAGGACGAGAATGCGATTTATTTTTCTCATCTCGCGGGAAATCATTATCGGAAATAAATAATCCTAAATTTCATTCCCACGAAACGAAAGTATTTCATAAGACGCAGCAAGCTGAAGCTTTAAAGAGTGAATCATTCTACCTAAACAAAAATCTAAGCAAAAGCGAAAAGCAATCTGTATCTCTGTCGCTGAAATCTTGCCACGTGTGTGGGGCGACTGGAAGGGGCTTCCATTACGCTCGTAACTGCCCAAGAGGTTTTAATAAACAAACCGAATCAGATAAGGAGACGGGACTGAAAAACAAAACAAGCGTTAATACTGTCAGTTTTATTCACGAGTTGCAATATGCTGATATATTCATAGACAGTCAAAATATAAAGGCACTTATTGACTCAGGCGCACAAATTCCGGTTATAAATTCATCGTTAATTGAAATAAAATCACCATTGGAGGGTAAAATAATACTTAGTTCATGTTTTGAAGAGAAAAAAGAGGCAAATATTGCTAGAGTAGATTTATCTTTGAAGCGAAATTCGCCTAAGTTAGAAATCATTGTCGCTGTGGTAGAACAACTATCGGTTCCTTTAATTTTAACACCGAATATTTATTCTCAACTTTTAAAAGTCAGTCAGGAAGAAAAAATTGTAACGCAAATTCCTAAAAATGGAAATGATTTTCAAAGCGAATCACCTGTGGAAGAATGTTTTTTATTAAATGTTGCAAATGTAGTTAATGAATATGATCTTGATTTATTGCACGTTAATGATGTAAATATTAGAAAGGATTTATCACTATTGGTTAATAATTATAAACCGAACAAAATAAAAGACACCAATTTAAAATTGAATGTTGTGTTAAAAGATGACATTCCAGTATCGCTACGATCTCGGAGATTATCATTTGCAGAACAAAACATTGTTGATAAACAGATAGATGAGTGGTTACAAAATGGAATAATTAAACCATCCTGTTCTGAATATTCATCCCCAATTCTGTTATGTAAAAAGCGCGATGGTACTCACAGATTATGTGTCGATTTTCGACAGCTAAATAAAAAAGTTGTGAAAGATTCCTTTCCTATGGCTCAAGTTGAGGAAGTCCTAGATCATTTAGGGGAAGCGAAAGTGTTTTCAACTTTGGATTTGAAAAATGGTTTTTTCCACGTGCCAGTTGAGGAAAAATGCACAAAATATTTAGCATTCATTTGTCATGCAGGGTTATATGAATTTCAGAAAACTCCGTTTGGTCTGAGCACAAGTCCTAGTGTATTTTTAAGATTTATTTATCAAGTATTCAGGGAATTAATAAGGGACAATACAATCGTAGTTTACATGGATGATTTCATCATACCTTCCCGTGATGAAACAGAAGGTTTAGAGAAACTTAAACGAGTCTTAAAGTTAGCTTCAGAATACGGATTAGAAATCAACTTTAAAAAGTGTCAATTCCTAAAACGAAAAATTGAGTTCCTCGGTTACATAATTGAAGCAGGTACGATTCGTCCATCTCCAAATAAGACGACTGCAGTTCAAAACTTCCCTCAACCTAAGAATGTCAAGCAACTGCAACGCTTTCTCGGTCTCACAGGGTACTTCAGAAAATTTGTACCTGGTTATTCCAAAATAGCAAAACCACTTAACGATATGCTTCGTAATGGTGTAGAATTTACTTTTGGGCCAATGCAAAAACAGGCTTTTGGTCATCTTAAAGAACTTTTGAGCCAAAGCTCCGTTCTTCACATCTTCCAGCAAGGAAAACCTTTAGAACTACACACGGACGCTAGTAGTCATGGGTTTGGCGCAGTGTTGCTTCAACGCGCAGATGATGGGCAACTCCACCCAATCCATTATATGAGTAAAAAAACATCACCACAACAAGAAAAATTGTCAAGCTATGAGCTCGAAATGCTTGCGATCGTCGAAGCTCTTAAAAAATTTCGAAGTTACCTCTTAGGGACGAAAATTAAAATAGTCACCGACTGTAACGCTTTCCAGAAAAAAATGCAGAAGAAAGACTTATCACCGAAGATAGCCAGATGGGCTCTATTACTTGAAGAGTTCGAATATGAAGTCATCCACAGACCAAATCAACAAATGAGACACGTCGATGCATTGAGTAGAGCTGCTGTGTGCATGGTCACCCGCTCACAAAGTGAAATCACCACTAAGATCGCAACAGCGCAAGATGCCGATGAGCGTATTCAGTTATTAAAAACTCTAGTCGAGAAAGGACTCAGAGACGACTACCTGCTAAAAAATAATGTGTTATATCTGCAAGATAACGGTAGAGAACTCATCGTTGTGCCGGAAGCAATGGAGTTAGAGATTATTCGAGGCATCCATAACAAAGGACACTTTGCTGTACAGAAAACTGAAGATCTTTTGAAAAGAGATTTCCATATCTCGAATGCTAAAAAGAAAATAGAGCAAGTCATAACGAACTGTGTGGAGTGCATCCTCTGTAATAAAAAACGAGGTAAAGCAGAAGGTCTATTGAATCCCATCCCAAAGGATAATATTCCACTAAGCACGTACCACATTGATTTTATAGGTCCCCTACCATCCACAAACAAGAACTACCAACATATTTTTACAGTGGTAGATGGTTATACAAAATTCAACTGGTTCTATCCCGTCAAGACCACATCTACGGCAAAAGCTCTAGCGAAACTCAAGTCCCAACAATCTTTTTTCGGAAATCCCTTGAGAATTATTTCCGACAAGGGATCTGCTTTCACGTCAAAGGACTTTGCAGATTACTGTGAAGATGAAGGAATTCAGCACATATCGATCACAACTGGAGTGCCAAGAGGCAATGGCCAGATTGAACGAATGCATGAAATTCTCATCCCAGTTCTTTCGAAATTGTCGATTGAAGATCCTACAAAATGGTACAAGTTCGTCCCAGATGTCCAACGAATCATCAACAGCACTGTTAGTCGATCCACCAAGTTCACTCCATTCGAATTGATGATAGGTGTGAAAATGAAACAAAAAGAAGACCAACGTATCAAGGAAATCCTTGAAGAAGAATTCCTGAAATCCACAATCCAGGAGAAAGAAAATATACGTGAAGAAGCTAAGAAAAATATATTAAAAATCCAAGAAGAAAACCGACGGCAATACAATCGACGCCGCAAAACCGCTCCTGTCTATAAAGTCAACGACTTGGTAGCAATCCAAAGAACCCAATTTGGAGGAGGTCTGAAACTGCGACCCAAGTTCTTAGGACCATACAAAGTCATAAAAATAAAACCACATGACCGCTACGATGTAGCAAAAGTAGGATCTCATAAAGGACCAGAAGCAACTTCCACTTCAGCTGACCACATGAAACCCTGGTCTACTGGAACTGCAATTTGAGATCATCCTACTACAAACTTTTTTTTCTTTGCTCAACATCTCTTTTTGTTTTTTTTTAATCATTATTTTCTTTCTTTTTCGTTTTTTTTTCTTTTCATTTTAAGTTTCAGGTTCGGAGGTCCTCACACGTCGATGGCCGAGCGTTGTGGTAATCAAGAGGCGCAACCCTCCAGCAGATGGCATCACAACCTCACGTCTACAGAAACCGCAGATTATCAGAGCCTAGGAGCTCAAGGTAGCAGATGCGAACGGGACCACGCTCGCGTAGGAGCTATGTCGGACGTAGCTCTCTGATCGCGCGTAGGCGATTCGACTCCAGAACGACCACGAGAAGGTGGCCAGTGGCTCCTGTGTGATAAGGAAACCTAACCCTGTGACCGACTCCGCTTATTCATGTTCTGCAAAATCTCTCCTTTCTTTTGTAAATAGTTCTTCTGTTATATTTAGCCGAGCAATAAATGTGATTGAGAACCGTAGGAGTGCTTCCAGTCTTATTTCGACGTCGCCTCCTACATGAATATGGCAAAAATTATCTATATACAGACTTTTATAACATACTGATATTAACGAAGCCTGTTTGTGAGAAATTATGCCTTTCCCACAGACTCCCAGCAGAAATTTTTTCCTGGCTATGTGCATATTTCGTTTTAAAGAAATATGTCAATCCTCAGCTCAAAGTGAGATAAATAGTACTTTTGGGTACTTACGTATTATCCCGGCGGTCTGCCAAGATGAGCGATTTTTCACCAAGATAAATGCCGGACACATGAAATTATTTATGGTTACGAATACGATTGGCAACAGTTTATCGACACATTTTCTCAAAAATAATTTGGCAGGAATGGCCGCTGGGAAAATACGTAAGTACCTACTTTTGATTAAAGAACATGTATCTTGCTCAAAATATAATTTATTGACGAATTAAGAGTTATAATTACAGAATACAATATTATTTAGAAAAGCACAATGTACCGATTTCATATTGAATTGTTGGTAAATGCAATTTACAGTATTAAAAACAAAATAGGGACATTGTATAAGATACTAAAACTAATTATCTAAATATTTAAGTTGAGTTCAAAATACACAAACTTCCTTGCATACAGCAATTGTAATTTATTGGCAAAGTGAAAGCTGAATTACAGAGCATGGTATAAGAAGAAAAAAAATTACAATGTAGTAGGGATGCACCAAATAGTCAGTACACTGCCTGTGCGGCATACAAAGCGAATATTCAGTTCAGCGGAATATTTTAATATTTGGCAACCAAATAGTAAACAAATTTAAACATTCAACAATTGGTAAACAAACTCATACTTTTTTTTTACCATGAATGAAAGTTACAGCATTAAACCATAGTACAGAATTCTTTCAAATTGTTATGTAGTAATGTCCAGTGCAACGGAGGAGAGTATTCTACTCCCCTCCGTTGGAAATAAAAATAATTACTGCTTGCTCTGCAATGCTCTTTGAAAGCAGCTACAGAAGCAGAGTTGGGCAAAATACATAAAAGAATGTATTTTCGATGCAAAATACAAATTACATTTATTCAAACACAAAAAGTTACAAAATACAAAATGCTTTCTAAATTGGAAAAATACAAACTACATGTATTTTCTTAATACACACGAAATACGTCTAAAACTTCAATTAAGTAAAATTTTCTACAGAAACTTCTAGTTTATTTTATTCCAGTGTATTTTAAGATGAACAAACAAATTTACTAGTAACTTTTTTTTTTTTTTTTACATATACTTGAATTTTTCCTGGAAAATTGCATCTTAAAAGGCATGAAAGCAAAAATGTGTGACAAGTATTTATTGAACGTTATTTTTCAGTGATAATGAATGGAATTGAAATATAAAATTATTTCTAAACGAACATGCGTTGAATTATATTTCTACTTTAAGATACATTTATAGCCTTACCATCGCACAGTAGTTATGTCACTGAAAATGGTAGACGGCTGAAGAGTGAAGGTCCCGGGATTGGGTCCCATCGAGCAGCTGTCGATCTAACAGTCTTGATTTTTGGTAGGTTTTTTCCAGATGCAACGTGAATACGCTTTAGAACCCCTTAGAAATTTCTCCTACCTAGGCACCCCCCCCCATCCTTGGCAGATTGCCCTAGTATAGCGTTTCCATAATCACGCAAACACAAGATGCATTCATATATTACTACAAAAGAAAAGTGTGTCATTGTATTAATTTACTTAACAGTATACAATTTAATAAAGAAATTTTGAAAAGGATTTTTAAAAGATGGCATAGTTAGTTATTCTAAGCACTATGATTTAGAAAGAGAATAATTTGCTTTAAAAAAACTAGTTTTTCGAACTGATTATCGCTTAGTAAATTTCTTTGTGGAGCACTTATAATACCTGTAAAGCAAAAACGTCTTTCGACAGGAGCACTAGTCGGCAAACTTGTGTTGAATTTCATGAAAAGTTCTTTTACTGTCGGATATGAATTTAAAACTTTCAAATCTTTTGATTTTTCGGAAAAAAACTTTAGCAGTTCAAGTTCAACCGCATTTCGTGAATTTTTGGTATATGGTTCGGAGTCATTAAATTCAAACCAATCTTCATCGTCATTCGTAGAAGTTTCAGTGGCGGATTAATGCAAGTTTGTCGGGGGGGGGCGGTTACTTTGTCGTCGTCGGTGGGGGCGGTTAGTTAGAAGATTGACATATACATCCATTTCATGGAAGTAAAATAGGATCTTTTACATTAATTTCTTTTTCTCGGGGGGGGGGGGCGGTCGCTATCGTCAACTTCTCTCGTATCACTCTGAAATTGCTTTTAATTTGATAAGAACAACATTAAAAATTGAAAAGTTTATTGAAATTTTCATTTCATCCAAGCTAATAAAATAAAACCTTAAATTATGTTAAGAAGCGTAAATTTAGGGTTCAAACTCTTAAAGCGTATTCAAACCTATATCTAATATTTTTTAATACATGCATCAATGGTGAGGTTTAAATTTCGGAGAACTCGAATACGATCCATCCATGATTCTAAATATGTGATGAGAAAAAGATAAGTAAATGATGAACAATTAAAATTAATAAAAGAAACGTAGGGTTTACTTAGATTTCCAAACAGGACAAAACTAACTAACTAAATAAATATATGTATACTGTAGGACAAACATGCTTTGATGGAAAGAGAAGTAAGTATGACTTGCCGAGCATTCAATTAAAAAAGGTTTCCTCACTTGAAAAAAAAAGGCGGTGAAAAGCCTGCATATTAATATTTATGACTTATTGAATTCAATTAAACATTTGAGCAAAAGAACTCAGCTTAATCAATTTTGTGATAAAATTGAAGTTTTACCTTAAAGTGAGTTTTAAACTTTGTAGTAGTTTTGAATGTTCCACTTATGCTAGACCTTTTGGTTTGACAAAGCTGGCACTTCTCCTTAACTTTCTCATTTGCATCTACAGATAAAATTTGAAAATTTTTCCACTGAGAATTGCCCGACTCGCAAACTCATCTTAACTGGAAGCTTAGATACATCTCGTAATATAACTTCAGAAATGCTGACTGGCTTATTTTTCTGTAACTTGGTAACGCATTTCGAATTACTGATAAATTCTTTTTCAGAAATCTAATGAATATTACTGAAACATGTTTTTCTCCCTTTTCAGCTGCATTCACATTTGTGAATCAGTTATCAGCAATACAGAAAGCCTCCTAGACCCGAATATCATTAAACTGATTGATCTAAATAGGCGTGTGAGATTTCCTCCCTCCTTCCTGTTTAACATAACCTAAGCGTTGCAAAAAATCTCAACACCTCTTTAGTTACCATATATAACACTAAAATATTGCAGATGCAACAGAATTGTTTATATCATGAACTGGGAAAAAATTAATTACAGTTCTATTATTTTTGTTTGATTTTCCCAAACCGAGCTAATTTTTTTGTGTAAGATTAATTTAACGTCAAAATGAAAAATGTATTTTCAGTATTTTGAAAATACCAAATACATTGAAAATTTATTTTAAAATACATTTTCAAAATACTTTGCTTTTTCTTGTGAAAATAAAAAATACAAATGTAATTTGAAAATAGTATTTCAAATACATGTATTTGCGATACTGCCCAACTCTGTACAGAAGTGAGTTGGTCAAAAGCAATAGCAAACGGACTTTCATTTCTTGAATGATAAAACCACCAAATGCCGGTCTTTGAATTAATTTAACTAAGAACAAATTATTGAAAACGTATAAATGTAACTTAATACACTGTAGGGTTCACATAATTTTAAAATATGGGACACCAATTGTGGCTAAGCGTTTTACTGGAGATTTCATACATCAATTTTGAATTTTAATCACGAACACAAATATCTGCTAAAATTATGTTTCAAACACTTTAAACGAGTGATTTCTACCTGCTAATCAAAGTAAATGTCTGATTATCGAATTAAGTAAATTAAAATTACTCTACTTTTAATTTGATCAATTTATTTTTACATATTTATTCATTAAAATTGTTAATGTAAATTGTTAAAATTGTTAATTGTAAATAGTTAACGCAATTTTCTTCCTCCAAATTTCCCTTCTTTTCTTTTTTTCCTTCCTTCGTGAGACAGTGAGCGCACGCATTTTAAATTAAAATTAGCGAATTTTAAAATCGGGAAAAAAAAAAATATCAAAAAAATTTTTTTTTCAAAAAAAGCGATAGTAAGTGCGATGCTTCTAGCGTTTTAAAATATTTTTCTAAAGACAAGTTTTAATTATTGCTGCTGATAAAGGAACTCTTATTATACCCTTGCTAGACATCTCCGATATCAATACACGAAATTCATTGAAAAATACTGTACTTCAAAGCGTTGCATGTACCACACACGAATATCACAATGACACTGGCTGGAGTAATTTATGGGTTGCTATCTTCCCGCTTTTGCCATCCCCTCTTTAGAATGGGGGCCATCCTCGTGATATTTTCCGTGAGTCTAGATCTGCAGGGTCACTAACTGACCCTTCTTGAAAAGGGGGTGAAATTGTTGGCGATCTCTTGGCGTGCCGATGTGTGGGAAGTAACCCGAAAAAACAACCCATCACCCTGATCAGGCCCGTAGCTACGGGTGGGCCTACGAGGGCCGTGCCAAAGATATGGCCGTGCCCACCCTGCTAAATTCTGTGCCCACCCTGCTTCTGGGCTATACAAGCGGCCGCGACATGGTCTCTATCTGAATCGGAACATTAATTGAATACCGCTTTGGTTGTTAAAAATCAGGTTTGTCTCGAAATACATTACGATAACTTCCTTAGGTCTATTTAGCCATGGTGAGTTTTTTTAATATACAGCTAGAAAGGACAATAAACTAGCTGATATTATAACCAGAATACCAAAGAATGCTACATACAAATCTCCGGGGATGCAGAATGAAATTATTTCTATATAGGCGAAAATGGTTCAGGAAGAAAATGTGAGGATAGTTCCGGGAGCAGATGCTCTATTCTTCACTATCAAAGTGGGTGGAACAAAGTATATAAATGGGACTGAAAATGTATGTGCAGTAAAAGAAGGAATTCCACTTGAACATTTAGCTAGCATTGCTACTACAGTTTATCTGGATGCAGATGTGGTCTGTACAACAATTCTGGATGAGCTTAATAAACTGGGACTGGATCAAAAAAAGATCATCTCTCAATGCTACGATGGTGCTTCCGTCATGGCTGGAGCATACGGTGGCATGCAGGCTAATCTCAAGTGTCAACTCAAGAAAGAAATTCCTTACATTCATCACTTCAACCATAAATTGCACTTAGTGGTTCTAAGTGCTATTTCAGGGGACAAGATTTATGCAGTTTCCTCGATATCTTCTCTGGACTCTATAAATTCACTAGAAAGCATCACGTTTCAAATGTGTATGGGGGGCAAGCACTGAATCGTCTATTGCCTCAACGATAGTCTGGGCATTACCGCTGTACAGTAGCGATACTAAATAATTACCCAGAACGTTTCAAGGTTTTTCAGAAGTGTGCTGACTAACATTCTAATGATATTTCAATGGATGCAACTGGGCTGCTTTCCCAAATTAAAACTCCTCGGTTTGAATTTCTTGGAACTCTTTAGCATTCCCTTCTATACCTGTTAGATCCAGCCAATAATGCACTGCAGTCTAAAGCTATGGACCTGCTACAAGTGAGTGAAATTGTTGCCAGAGTTGTAGAAGAAATTAAAAAGCATCGAAATGTTGAACATTTTGACACGTTATACAAATCGGCTATGACAATGCTATCTTCTGACACGCTGAAGAGATTCCGGCTCCAAAACGTAGATGTGTTATTTCAATCCATTTCGCAGATTTCATCACGACTGAGTCCGTAGGAGGACGCCCGTGTTCCCAGGAATCCAAGGAAACTTTGAAACAATACTAAGTAAGAATGCACCATGATGCCTTTGACTGAACAATAGCAGAACTGAATATACGTTTCATCCCAGAGAAGATACAAATGTTAAAGAGTATGAAAGCTCTCACGTCCATGACCAGCAATTCGTTCGACATGCACCACCTCGGGTGTCTGGCAAATTTATGCTATATCGATTTGGATGGCGCAACTGCTGAAATAGCAACGGCACGAACTTTCTTGCAAAAGAAAATATCGAAACTCTCAGCCACATTGCATGAAATGACAGCATTTATGTTCCATTACAGAGATGCATTTCCTTCTATTTATTGCCTTCTTGCTTCTGCCTTGTCAATTGGAGCATCTACAGCAACCTGCGAGGCGTCATTTAGTACTCTTTCAAAAATCTTAACTCCATTTCGATCATCCATGCTGCACGCAAGGAAAGCTAATCTAATTCTTCTTGCATTTGATCATAAACTCAGTAACAGCATTCCAGTGGAGCTTGTTTTGAAGCGGTTCCATGGTGCAAAGAATCGACGTCTACAGCTTTATTGAGACGTCGCACAGTGGAGTGAGTATTCGTATCAAAATCCCGGCCAAAAGTCGAAAATTTTAAATTTGTTTAAAAACAGTAATATATATGTTTTTGGGTAGCCTAGTAACTGATGCATCATGCAATGCATGTTTTTCGACCATAATTCATATCCAAAAGATGCAACACTCGGTTTAAAAGCAAGTTTCTTCATTTACGACAAGAGATTTCAGCGTTTCCTATTACTTCGTCTTGCATTTTTTACGGGCTCTTTAAATTAATTTACTGATTTGGTACTAAGTATAATTGTAGTAATATATATGTATTTTAATTATATGTATCTATTAGATTGAAAAAATAATATGACTTTATTTTTAAAAATTGTAAACTTTTTTTTTTCTTATTTTTTTTCAAAGATCCACATTTCAAAAAGCTTTTTGAAGGGGTGTCGCGGCTTGTCGCGCCTAATTTCAACTATAATCGTAATTATTACAGTATTGAGTGTCTATTCCAAGAAAAAAATGTTCCCCCAACATCCACCATTTCTTTAAAAAAATTTATTTATATAGCGCCATTTTTATTTTTTCGATAATTTTTCGACGGGTGATCGCAAAAGGGATACAAACATACGCGCTTGTACTTCTCATAAACTATAAATTATGTGCAAGTGTTTGGATAAAGGTATATAAAATTTCATTTCAGTTAAGATTTAACATCGGTATTTTAAATTCAGTATGTAAATTCTTATTTTTCTGATGTAAATTTGCTATAAGAAGAAGATTTCTACATATTCCAAAATTGCCCTTTCTTAGTCCTGTAAATAGTCCCATCTATTTACAGCTTAGTTTTCCATTTATGTCGTAAATTGTGCCCAAAGCAAAAGCTCCCTATTTTTGGATCTCAAAGGTTGGCAACTGTGACTTCGGGTCATTGGAGTATGAGTGTGTAAACAGAAACACGTGCTAGCTCTTTAAGTCATTTTGAAGTGCTAGCTTGAAATAAATTACTTTCTCCTCCAGCTTGGAATGAGATTTTATGGGTTTCAAGTAGGCTTCTTTTAAGCAGTGTCCTTTTAGCTGCTCTAGACAAAGGCCAACGAAAAAGAGCAAGCCTTATTACAACGAGACCCTACAACAGAGGTTCCCGATGGTTCCCCCCCCCCCTCTCTCTCTCCAAAAAAAAAAAAAAAAGAAAGAAAAAGAAAAAGTGATTCTGAGTGAAGACGAATATCAGAGTTCAAAAGAATCAGAATGAAAAAGTTAATCTTCAGAAGTCATTAGAAAACTAAGATCCCTATAGTAACTACATTTAGATAAGTAAAAAATCTAAAAAAATTTTATGATAAAAATTGATTTATAGATAAGTAGTATTATATTTATAAGTATTATTAAAGTATTACATTACATTTATATATTTTTATTGTGGTTAAGGCACGGCTATTTGCCTAGCGGGAAGGTTGCCTTGGGCAGAGGGCTTTTTAAGGGGTTCTAATGCGTATTCACGTGACATCTGGAGAAAATCGACCAAAACTCCAGACCGTTAGATCGAAAGCCGCGTGGTATTACATTTATAAGTGGTATTATACAATAGCAGTACTTCCCAGTAAGGGACACTCCCCGGACAAGACATTTGTTAGAAACCAACTTCGTGTCGTTTGGCGATATATCGCCAAATTTGGCGACAACACACTTTTTTACTTCCTTGTACGTAGTATAAGGAAGTAATGTGATCCCGAAAAATTTTGGGGGCCAAATTTCGACAAAAAAACCGATTTTGACTACCTCTAAATTTAATTAAAAATTTTTTTTCGATGCATCTGATCGTAGGCTAGCATGCACGATCATATTAACGCGTCTGCAACTCATTTTGACCAGCGGCGAGTCTCTTGTGGCCAGTTTTTCCATGCCGTCTGTACGTACGTACGTATGTATGTAACTCGCATATCTCAAAAACTATTCGTCGTAGAATGTTGAGATTTGATATTTAGGATTTTTCTGTGATCTAGTTGTGCACCTCCCCTTTTGGTGGCAATCGAATGGATAGTTTATGTACAGGACCGCCCAAAAGATTCGAAATACATTACGCTCTATGGGCCGAAATTCATTAAACTCGCCTAACTCAAAAACTATTAGGCGTAGAATGTCGAAACTTCAACTTTTGGATAGTTGTAACATCTAGTTGTGCACCTCCCCTTTTGGTTCCATTCGACTGGATAGTTTATCTACAGGACTGCCCAAAACATTCGAAATACATTACGCTCAATGGGCCGAAATTCATTAAACTCGCATATCTCAAAATCTATTAGGCGTAGAATGTTGAAACTTTATATTTAGGAACGTTGTAACATCTAGTTGTGCATCTCCCCTTTCGGTCCTATTCGACTGGATAGTTTATCTACAGAACAGCCCAAAAGATTCGAAATACATTACGCTCTATGGGCCGAAATTCATCAAAGCGTTTTTTAGAGGTATTGAGCTATTTCAAACGACTCAGAAGTGATATATGCTGTAAAGAGTTAGAAAATGAATTTCTCCAGAGTTAGAAAATGAAGTGTCTTTATCATTTATAGTTCTGCTACAGGAACACTCAAAAGATTTCCAATACATTACGGTCAATGGCAATTTTAGGGGCATTCATCCATTTCAAGCACAGGGGTGGCTCCAATGGGTGGTCCGAGGGGGCACGTGCCCCCCCGTCGGGGAACTTGTGACTCCCCCATCGGGGCTATTTGATTAATTAGTCGGGGAATTTTCATAAGAAGAAATTTATATTTTAGCTGAGTTTTAATTTTGATTTTGCGATTTAAAAAAATTAATTTTGTACTTTTTAAATACACATGAAAGGCAAATGAGTATTGGAGATTGAAGCGGAAATGTTTACATTACTGGGAGATAGCTCATTGGGGGGGGGGGGGGGTATATTCCTCAGAACTTCTGAATAATGGCTAAAACTACTTTCCGTTTTCATTCATTTCTTATCTCTACGATCCTTTTCATGTCAAAAAACAGCCACTTCCTGCATCTCCCAATACTGTGATGTGTTAATGAACGGCGGGGGAGACTTCAAATTCGAATAGTGTATATTTGAAATCTGTGATCCCACTCTCAGGAGCCATTTTACTGGATTTGCAGCAAGACATCAATCTTAAGGTAACAAAAGTGCCAATCTATTCTTCCAACGACAAATTTATGACACCACATGTGCCACCACTTTCTATTCGAGGCTCTTTTAATTGCTTAAAATTGCTTAAACGATTGTGCATTTTGTCGCCGACACCATAGAAAAGTACAATATGGGTGTGGGTGGTCGGGATGGGGGAGACAGTGACCGTTAATTAGACCAGTCGGGTAGATAAAATATTTCGAGGGAAGGGAAGCATGGCTTTGCTTACACAAGCAAATGGGGGATGTTCTTTTTTCCAGAAATACGGTTTTTGTATTTTTATTGGTCCTCAATGACAGAATGATGAGAAAGAAATGGTTCGTTGAAATATCCCGTGTATTTTTATTTTTTCTTCGCAAACCCATAGTACATTACTTTTCCAACACTTGTTATTGTGCATTGCGCCAGTGAGTTAGACAGAGTTTAGAATAGTGGGCATAGTTTTCTTGTTACGGCAGCATAGCATATCATTGTGAAGTTTATAAAAGTTTAATTTCACTTTTGGCTTTATGTTTCCTAAAAAGAACATCGGTGGTGCCAAAAGCACAAGATATAAAGTACAGTGCACTTTATGTCGTGATATTTTTGATAATGATTATGTTAAAAAAAGAAAAAACATAGGATAACTAAGCATTCAGATCTTCATAAACAAAATCGACTGGCGCCTGTTCAAGTAAGTTATATGTAAATTACATTCATACATATTTTTTAAATGTGTTTAAAAGCTTTAATTAATATATGTTATTATTAAAAATATGGTCAGTTTATTTCTCTAAAGCATTGAATTATATATTCTAAGCACTTGCTTTTTATTATGTATTTGTACAAATATACTATGCCCAAGGACTGATCCAGAAATATTTTTCAGGAAGTGTGCAAAGCTTGAATACCAATTCAGAATTGCATGAACAAGCAATTTTATTTAAAGCGTATTTTTACTAGTGTAAATATTTTCCTCTCGGGGAATTCGCGCCCCTGTGCCCTCGCCCTAAAACCACCCTTGCCCCTCACCCCCCCCCCTTATAAAAAAGAATTGAAACTATTTTAAGCACAAATTTTGAATGACCACATTCTGCGTTATTTAAAAATAAAAATAATTTTTAAATAAGGCAAATATTTCAAAAACTGCGTCACTTGTTCTTTCTCAGAAATTTTAAAATACTATAAAGTTTATTTATTAACAGCATTTTAACGATACATATATATCATTAAATGTCCTTAGACATGGATGCTCGTAATGGTTTGGAGTGCACTTTTAATCATGGCTGCAGACCCAGAGTCATAACTTTTTGAGTTGAAGCTGGAGTAGAAGTCGGACTTTTTGACATCACATTCTGATTCTATGAAATGTTGTACAACATTATAGTATTTTAAATTATAGTAACTGTCTGAGTACTCTATAAATTAATCTAAATTTTCTCCTAATTGGTCTTTTAAACACTATGAGTACTTTTAAATGTGCTCTTGCTTTTAAACCATTGATAAGTAACATGTTGTTCACCCCATTATATGTCATTCCCGCTAAATTACAGGACAGGATATACATTTTAAAAATATATTATTTCGTTGCAGTTTCGATTTTTTTGGTATATTTATCAAATACGATTTAGTAATTGGAGTGAGGACGAAAGGTATGTCTTCATAAACTTTCAAATTGCATTAATGCAAATTTAAATTAAACACAGATTTAATGTAATTGTATGTAAATTAACAGTATTTTAATTCAAGAGTCAAAAGCTTTTGTGTCATAAATGTAAAATAAAATTTCCCATTGTATTACTTTTATTCATAGAGCTACAAAATTTATAAGTCCTAATTAATATTTTTTAAAGAGGTTTACGACTCGGGCGATAAGAAATTTCGGATTTTGTTTACTACGGAAACTTTTTTAAATGTATATTTAATTGTGTAATAATTTGACATGACAAAATATTTATAAAATTATTTTACAGTTCATCATCTCTGGCATTCAAAATATGTATAAACCTATGAATATTTAAACGCTTTAACTAAAAATTTTCATTTTAATTAGAAATATTTTAAACTGGTCGTATTTCATTTATTTATAAGTTAGTGTGTTATGCAATTTATAAAATAAGTATTCTATGTCTTTAAAATTATTTTATCACAGTAATCCTTACTTGAACTCTTATAACTGTTGAGAAAGCAAAAAGATATTTTTATAACTAAGTGGTTAATTAGATAATTTAACTTTTAACTTCTTCGGAATAAAATAAAATAAAAATTAGTACTTTTCTGTTTCTTAGATGGCAAATTTGAATAAATTCTACATATACTTTTTATTTATAAATAGATTCAATCGAACACAATATGCACGATTTAATCTTTAATTTTATAAAAATTTAGCAGTAATATTTGTTTTTATTTTATTATTATTTTTTTTTGTAATTTAAGAATTAGTCAAATACATAGTTTGTTTGTTTGGTAACATACTTATACATATACAACGAGTGAGAATTCGCACTATATAGAGAAATCTAACTGGATTAACCAGCCCTCTTTAGCTAAGAGTTCATAGCAATGCACACCAAGAAGATTAACAACTGCAAGGGAATTAGAATTTATTACATTTTGCTTGGGATAAAAAAATAAAAAAATAAAAAAATTAAATAATAATAATAACCAGCCCCTCTGATAGACCAAAGCCCTCTCCAGTCCAGTATGAAGATGGGTGTGGATAGATATAAAAATGGAATATAAGTTAAAGGAAACTTATTAATCTTGACTGATAATTTAATTTTTATATCGTTGTGGAAAAAATAACTAACTTTTGTGAATTTTAACTCAGTTATTTTACTGCAAAGTAAATAAAAATTATGGTATACAGCGTCTATATCGTCTTTCCGAAAATTTCACTTTTATCCTGTAAAATAAGTAAATAAAATAAATACAATAAAAGTTTTATATTTGCGTGTAGATTTGTATATTACATATAGCGGCGTACCGTAAGCCACCGCAACCTCCCTTATTTTGAATCTTTATACAAATCGCTATTGAATCTATGGATGGCGCCAGCATTAATATAAACTATTAAAATAAACTAATAGTATGTGTTCTAAACTGATTTTTGAGTTACAGAATTATATGGATCAGAATTCGACTCTTTAACTTTTAAACAGATTAATATTATGTTTGTTATTCGCCTTATTAATTAAACTCTTTTTTGTTAATGTTGAAATTTTAAAAGCGACACTTTCACTACGAATTATTAGTAAATGAGCTTGCTTTATAAAATTATTCATCACGTTTGTGAAAACCTCGTTCAAAACTATCTTGGAGTATTACAAAAAAGTGAATTTTTATCAAGGTTAGTTTCGCTAAAAATAATTACTTTTTTGTGTGTCTTGGCAAATTATAAGCTGACCGATTATATTTTTCTGACGATATTTTTTATTTTATTTTATTTCAGATTTTAAAAGAAAGTGGTTAATTTTCTTCATGAGTGCTTGACTTTATAAAAAATTATAATAGCGCATATATTTACGTTCTCTTTCGGAGATTTTTATAATTCATTATTATGATTAACTGAAGCTTTCAGGGGTACACTTCACAACAATTCTTTTCGAAATTGAGATACGGTGCAATCTTTTAGCTTTCAATAAGTACTATCACCACATGAATTATTATGGCAGTAGAATCATTTTAAAGCCGTAGAAACAAACGATAAAGTTTCGGTATGCCACTTTACTGTGCGCCTTCAAAATCGTTTTTCTCAAAAGAAAATTTTGTTGTAAAGTGGTTCTACCTATAAACATTTCAATTGCATTTTTCTCACTTTATTGTGATTTAAAATATTAATATTGCATAAATTAACAATTCGATTAATATTTTTACAGCAAAACATGTTGGCCAGAAACACTAGACTTTTTGAGATAACGAGTTGAAATTAAAGAGAATCAGTTTGTAAATGGAAATGTAGATTACGGCCAATTATCTACGCTAGGGATCTAGGCCGGGGAGTGGGTTTGCCCTCCGTGGGGGACTTTCTAAGAGGTCCTAACCCGTATTTATGCAAAGTTTCGGAAAATTCCGAACGGTTAGGTCGGCGGACGGACCTAGTTTCGAACCAGGCACCTTCCGTCTCCCAGATGCCACTGGTGGGCGGGATTCAATTTGTAAGGGAAAACACATTTATTGAGATATCAAGAATTTCGATGTTCGAGATATCGAAGTTAAACTGTAATTAAATTTACATATATCTCTTAATTTTATAAAAACAACTGCAATTTCTGTAAAAGCGTGCAAATCTAGCCATGCTTAATTTATAAAATAAATTTTCAGTAAATTTACAGCAATATTCTTGCACAAAAAACTTTTGTTTCTGATATTTTTTCTGCGGAAAAAAAAAATGCGTAGAACTTTCTTCGCTTTTCAAAGAATTTCATTCATATGAAATATTTTAAGCGTTAACCTGAAGAACTCTTAAAAGAAGCTTTCGAGATTTTACAGAAACGTGCAAGGCCGTTACCAGGGGGGAGGATCATGTGGGTTTGACCCCCCCCTCCTCTCCAAAATTTCAGTAAATGCATTATCAGTTTATTTGCGTTGATTGTAGATATCAGTTAACTTAATTTTAGCACTAATTTTACCCCTCCACCCCCACATTTATGCTTGCTGAGGCCTTGGGGAAATATTTATGAAATGTAAAAGGATTTTGAGATACGTTAATTAGGGTCAGTTTAAATAATAATCTACCAGGAAAGATTGTGCAGTGGTTTTTGAAAATATCCGATTATGTATGTCGATCCGATTCCTGGAAATATTTCACAATACGAAACATTATATTGTCCTCCATCTCCTCTAAACTTATCTGTATCCTGGATATTTTAGTTTAGAAAATGATTTATTGTGAACGAATCACTTTCTAAAGTAAAATATTTTCAAGTGGTGCAAATAGTTGCAAATTTCCATACTTGGTGACAAAAATGTCATCCAAGAGGGAGGGTCAAAGCCCCCTCTTGGATACGCCACTTAGCATATCTACATGTATATTTGTGCCCCCTCGTCGGGGAGTGGTGACCACCCCGTCGGGGAAAGTCTAGCGCCACCACTGTTCAAGCACAATACCGTCCTACCACATAAGTTAGGTAATGGTCCGACCACGGTCACGTGCCTCCCTCAAGAACTATGCCAAAAGTCGCCAAGCTTCGCGACTTTTGGTGTACGTGTGTGCGTATTTAACTCTCAAATCTCAAAAACTATTATGAAATTTCATATATAAGATTTTGTAACATGTAGTTGTGCATCTCGATTTTTGGTTCCAATCTACTGGAGAGTTTATTTACAGGACCACCGAAAAGTATTTCAGTACTTTAATGTCTATGGACATCTTCAATATAATACAACTGTAGACAGTCATTGTTTGGTACATGCCCAAAATCTCTCCGTCTGTCTTCGACCTTGGCGAGTTTTGGGGAAATATCGCCAAATTTGGCGATAGTCAGTCATTTGGTCCATGCCCAAAGTATCGCCATTTGTCATCGTTCTTGGCGAGTTTTGGCGAAATATCGTCAAATTTGGCGATAGTCAGTCATTTGGTCCATGCCCAAAGTATCGCCATTTGTGATCGTTCTTGGTGAGTTTTGGCGAAATATCGCCAAATTTGGCGATAATCTGTCATTGTTTGGTTCATGCTTAAAATCTCGCCAAATGTCGTCGAACATTGACGAGTTTCGCCGAAATATCGTCAAATTTGGCGCCAAAAATTATTTCGTATTTTGTATAACTCTAAAACTTTAACCCGTAGAATTTTGAACTTTTTGTATTTAGAACTATTGTAATATCTAACTGTTTTCAATATCTTTTTTGACAGTAATCGACTGAGAATTTATTTACAGGGTGAGCCAAATGACTTTAAATACATTGAGGTGTATGGATGCATTCAGTTCATTGAAAGTCTGCGGTCAGTGCCTACTTTGGCTATCCCCAAAATCTCGCAGACTATCTCAAGTTTGTCGGCTTTTGGGGAAATATCGCCAGATAAAGTGTCAGAAGGAAATCTTTCAAATTGAACTCAGCTTGGCGATATCGAAATATTTGACTAGAAATCGCTAAACCTTACTATTATTTATATTTTATCTCTTTCAAACAAATAAGTTCAGAGGAAGTGCGTCGAAAATATTTTTGATCTAATAGACGTGCAAGGAAGCCATGTGTTGGACACATCAGATTTTTTTATATAATTTAAGAAATACATAATACTAAAAAGTAAGTCAAAAGTCAATAGTAATGATTTTAACGTTAAAACACGTGAAAAATATTTTTGGCCAGGATTTTGACACAAATACTCCACTGTGCGTCGATTGAGTGTATTGAAGAAAAAACTATCAAAAATGCTAGGATAAAATCAATAAATAAACTTTGTTATTACTCACAGTACCTTCAGAAAAAGGTATACGCGTTTCGAAAGTAGCAAAAGAGTGCTTTCTTCATTAGTACCTATATGTGTACCATCCAGCGGACAGTAAAGCATGAAAACGCAAAATATATTAAAAGTTTAAAAAATATAGTTTGTGTTTTTATGCTTTGCTGTTTGCTGGAGGGTGCGTATTAGGTACTGATGTAGAAATACCCCCTTTTGTTGCTCCCGAAACGCTTATACATTTTTAAAAGGTCCTGTGAGTAATTACAAAGTTTATTGTTTATTTTCAAGACACTATTCTTAATTCGCGCATTTAATCTGTTCTGAGTTTTTTTTCTCTTTTTTTCCCAGACAGCACAGCAAACTTGCATCAAACTTGCAGCAAGCTTGATTTATCAAGTCAATAAGCTTGAATTAAGCTTGAAAATTTCAAGCGTGTAAGCTTGATGCAAGTGTTCTAGTTTGCACTTGCCCAGCTTGCATTAAGCTTGACATTTCAAGCTTAAAAATTTTAAGTTATTTTAATCTGTTCCATCAAACGTTGACGGCTGGGTTCGATCCCGTGAACTTTAGGCTGGAAGGAACGCGTGCTAACCGCTCGGCCATTATTGCCTCGGGCAGCTATGACTAAAGTTTGAAGTGACTGTTGTCACGCCAGATCGATAAGTATGGGCGATGCTGATAAGTTTCTTTTATTTTTCCATGGGATGAATCAAAATTTCAATAATGTTATGTGTGATTTATAGACTCTACTAATAGGGAAATAAGCATAATATAAACTTAAAAGCAGGACACGTTTTAAAACTTTCAATATCGCAACACTCATCGTTGAGCAATACTGCTGGCCAAAATCGAGACAAACGACTGATTTTGAAATCAATTTCGTAGTATAATTGTATTTTAGGGAATAATACCGTAAGCGGGTGTCCGCTATTTTTGGCGACTTTTTTTGGCGCCAAAATGCGCTTTGGCGCTTTTTCGTCCCGCCAATTTTTCCACGTGAAACACATCATTTTACACAGCAAAATAAACGAAAAAATAGTCACTTACCTCCACAAAAACATTCCCAATCCGAAAAAAATCACTCTTGTACAAGACAAAAACAAAAAAAAAAATGGGCTGTTGGATACGTGTACGTATTCCACTTCAACAACAAAAATTTGCAAAAAGACGTAACTTTTTCATCAAAACTACCAAAAACCTTTCAAAAGCAACTGCTTCCAACACATAAACACTCAAAAATCTTCAAACTCGAAAAATTAAAAACCCCAAAAATATTAATATTCTTCCCAATCCGTATCGTCCAAATCTACAAATTCCTTCCCAAACTCCTTACTCCCGATAGGTGGTAAAACTGCTTCTAAATTCTCAGATACAACGGTAGGAACAATAAACTTCTTCATTTTTAACCCTTCTTTACGTGGTCCCGGATATATTTTTTTAATGTCGTTCAAAAAATGAAAAATTCTTTCCCCATTTGTAGAATAAATATTTAATTGCGTTCTCCGATAAAAATAAAGAGCCATAAACTGAAAAAGAGTATTATTTGGTCTTCTTACTTTCAGCATTCGCTTTAACTGCTTATTTTCATTTTCAATATCGTTAATTGTATTCGTCGGATCTTTTTTGCTAACAAATTCCCCTTTCGAATGGTTTGTAACTTTATGTTCAGCATTATTTAAAATTTTCTCTACACCGCTATACTGAGGAGCACTATCAGTACAGATAACAGCAGTATCGGGATGGACAAAACTTTTTACGTACGGCCAAAGTTCCTTCTTACTCTTACTCTCTACTTCAAAAAAAAACCCTTCTTTGTCTTCTCGACAATAAATACCAAAAACTACGACGGTGTTCGACTGATACACACGCCCCTTACAATACTTCCTTCGAGTTAAAAAAGTCTCATCTAACAAAACCGTTTTCCCAGATCCCCCCCAACTTTTTACTTTCGTGAGAAACAATAACTTCACAAACTTCTCTACAAAACGAAAAATAATCTGTGGCAGTTTTAGGGGACATACTCTTCTCGCCTCTCTTCGCCCTCCAAGCGTTTAGCTCATTTAACGTAAACAAAATCGGTAATTTCATCACGAAACAAAATATTATTCCTAGGATATCCCTGATACTTATACGAGTTTTTTCAAAAAAAGTATTGGTCAGAGGATCTTAAGTTCCGGGGCATTTATTTTTTTTTCTTCCTTTACAAACATACCTAAACCCCAACTTCCTTCCTTTATCGACCCAGCATCCCATCTCTAACCCGCAGACATCACAAAAAAAAAAAACACAGTTTCGGGATGGTATCAATTCCAATTCGGTTAAAAATTCAATAACTTTTTCTTCATTCTCTAACAATAAAAACATTGTAAAAATACTAAAATTCTCTAGCAGTGGATGCATTTTCAAATCAATTAAAAGCTCAAAAACAATTAAAACATTAAAACCAAATACGATACCAAAATTCCTAAACTTCGTTACCTGCTACTCAAAAAAAAATCAAACGCCCCGAAACACCCACACGTATCCAACAGCAAAACTAATAAAAAATACGCATCAACTCAAAAATCACGATTATATAACCTCGGTTTCACGGTTGAAAGTTACAAACCGTAAACGAATCAAATAATTCCTAAAAATACATTCGGTTACAGTCAAAACAATCAACCAATCAGAAAATCCTTCCTACACAGCAATATCAAACAACTCAACTTCTACACCAGGTTGCTAGAGAATTCCAAAACAATCGCTCCGCTCACAGTCATGTTTACAAAGTCCAAAGTTGGCGACGCATCTTAGTTGGCGATTGACACCCGCTTACGGTATTATCCCCGTATTTTATATCGCAGTTGCTAACATGCATGGAATACAAACACTTTAGTCATCTTTGTAAATATTTCTTAAAATAACAAATAATTGAAAAATTTTGCTATTTTTTAACGCTAAAAATTCTCTTTACAAGTGTGGTTATTTTCCTACATATTGGTATGCTATATCGATATAGAGCATTTCGAAGAATTAAAAATAAGTTTAAATTAATTTATACAAATGTAAATTTGAATTATTTTCATTGTTCATACTTTATAATTAAAAAAATTATTTAACTTCTGAATTTTTTTTATCCTTTGTAATTTTATTTTAAAATTACAAAAGTGTAAGATGTAAGATTTTTGGGCCCTAAAATCTGTAGGCCCTGGGCAGTTGCCCCTTTTGCCCTGCCGGTAATATGGCACTGGTAATAAAATAAAACACATCTTTTACGAACTTTCAGCAAATTTGAGGACGCTAGACAATTAATGTCCATTCCCTTTCACAGATGGCGCCATCACTGCGCACTTTGCAAGCTAAAATCCAGCTTAAGCCATGCTTGCATTGCCAAGCCAAATGTCAAGCTTGATTTAAGCTTATGTGCTGTCTGGGTTAAATGTTAGCTGTTTATTTTCCTTACAGCGTATTTCGTTAGGCTGCCTTGATAATTAAATATAAAAATTTTTGGCAAGGAAGTATTGTTTTAGCCGTTAAATAGTTTTGCTTTGCAGATTCAAAAATCGTGCCCACCCAGCGTATTTTCGGGCCCACCCATTGAACTAACCCTAGCTACGGGCCTGACCCTGATGCTTTGCTTTTAGTTCAGAGACTAAATGTTCAACGTTTTCTTGATCAATTTTTGAGTGCCGATGGCGTATGAGTTCTGCATTTATGCAGTTTCTTATGTCGTCATTATTAGGATAAAAACGACGATTTGTTCTGTCAGGATGCTCACAATCTTGAAATATCGATGTTACAAAGATTTCTAAATGCCTTTTCATTTCAGTAACATTATCTATACCTGCAATAACAAGTTCACTGACTTTTCTTCTCAGCCGACTATCCATTGGTTGACAATAGCCACCCTGTTTTCCTAACAAATAATTTTTATGTTCATTTTCAGCTGGAATGATGATATAAAACCTAGTTTCTCCTTCAGCTTTTCCTTGTTTCAAAGCTTTCCTCAACTTTTTTGATGCAGCCTTTCTCTGCCATTCACTGTTTGAAACAGCTTTAAACTGTGGAAATTTAATTATTTCCCTCACAGTGATCTGTGCAGGACAGCCAAGCTTCTTTGTATTTTGCACCAGTTTTCTTTTTTTAGTAAAATTGTGGTCACCATCCTGTAAAACAGAATTGAAAAAATTTAAAACATGGACTTTTATTTCAACTCTTCTAAAACAAATTATGCTGATAATGTAAAAAAGAAAAAAAAACACTAGATTAATTCCTTGTCAAATTTAACCCAAGTTTCATTTTGAGATATTAAAATACATAATAATTTCTATAATAACAAATATACTTAAGGTTATAAGTAAATAAAAACGAAGTATTGGTGCAATGTTACACATTACATTAGATTCCCTCTTAACCAACCTAAATGGGGCTGGGAGTAAGCCGGTAAAAAAAAAAAATCTGGTTAAAGGGGAGAATGAAAAAAAATTTTTATGGAAATGAACAATACTAAATGGTTTAATTTAAATTTAAAAAATTCTGCTTACCATTAAAAAAAATTTTTTTTAATCAATTATTTTTTTTCCTTGCTGAAGACTAGTACTGTAGCCCCTTGTTATATCGCACTCGACGGGAGACAGAGAAAATGCGCAATGTATCCGAGGGCGTGATATAACCGGCGGAAGAGACTTAAATGCATAATATCAGGGTTCGTGATTTTTTTTTTTATTTAAATCGGATTTTTTTAAGATGTTATAAAAATTCCTAATATGAATTTATTTTGCATATTATTAAAGTTGTACGACATTTTAAATAATACATATTAAGTTGTAACGAAAGTTTCCCGCCACCGCAAACATCGGAAGCACACAGTTCGCGTTAGCGTATTTGCTCATATTTTGTCAAATGATTTTTGGCATTTGAAAGAAAGAGACTTGCTTTATGACACTGTGTTGTGAAATCTGTAAAAAATATAGTTATCATTAAGAACAAGGTGTCTCAAATAGAACTATCACTCTAGAGGATTAAAACCATCATTTACTTCCAGTTCTGTTTCAAAAAGTCAGCTACAGAATATCAACGAATTATGAGTACAGCTTTAAGTACTATTGTTGTATCATGTGACACGGTACATGTTTGGTACCGAAAGTTTAAAAACAGGTATCTAAGGAGTTAGAAGTTAGTTTTTCAGGCAGATATG
This sequence comes from Cheiracanthium punctorium, assembly GCA_038373885.1. Taxonomy (NCBI): domain Eukaryota; kingdom Metazoa; phylum Arthropoda; class Arachnida; order Araneae; family Cheiracanthiidae; genus Cheiracanthium; species Cheiracanthium punctorium. The sequence continues at coordinate 23,527 of JAWZYV010016099.1, read as the reverse complement.
GCGGAAAACTTTCGTTACAACCTGATATAAAATATATTTTAGGCTATTTTAGCTATTTTTATAATAAGTACATATATAAACAAATTTCAATATGTAAAAAAAAACAACAAAAAAACATGATGATTCAAATCAAATTTAACATGCAAGACAACAAAAATATTAATTTGTAAATACTTTTGTATTACAAAAAAAAAAAAAAAAATTAGAAATTGCAAATTCTCAGACACAAACTCTAGCATGTCTCAGATTTTGTAAAAGTTAAATTGCTCTCAATTTTTTCTTCATGTTGATCACTATTAATATCATTTCTGTCAGAGGAGAAACATTTATCTACATGCCCTTTCATTCTGTCTACTAATCCCATCATAACTTTTCCACAGTCCTGTTTACCGTGGTTTTCTCTGAAGCTTAGCGTAAATACGGGTTAGGACCCCTTAGAAAGACCTCCCCCACCCACAGAGGGCACCCCACCTACAGGACTAGATCTCAGGTGTACATAATTGGCCTTAATCCCACAACACAACACATTTCCACAGTTCTTGCATTTGTCTTTTACACCTTTTCCAGAAAATGTCTGTTCTTTATTAAAATACATCGAAATATTATCTTTCTTCCTTCCTGCCATTATCTTGCTACTTTACCAATGACTTTCTGAACATGGAATCCTAAACAAATCTGTCCTGATATATTCTAGTGTTGCCAATTTTCCTGATCAAATTTGTTTTGTTCTCATACTCAAAAGTCCCTTTTTTCCCATTATCTTGAAGGATTCCCTAAACCACAGTGGTGCAATCTAATGATATTATAAGAAATTAATTTCATTTGAATGTTGATTTATATTTAGGATACATTCTATCAATACAAAACCCAATTTTAAAAAAAAATGATTTTAATCACCGATTTTTTTTTAAATCGCTTGATTTAAATCGTGATTTTAATCATGATTTAAATCAACGAACCCTGCATAATATGATGAAATTTTATTTTTATGATCGCATGCGCGTAAATTACAATAAAGATAGTAGTATAAGAACTAAAATAAAAGATAATCATATTTAAACAATAAACATAGTAGTTTATCTTCTTACATTTTTGTATCAATTTATGTTTTATTTCCTGCTGAAGAAACTACCCAAAGTCATTCAGATGTGATTTTTCTCACAATAATTTGCTTTTTAGCAAACTTCAGTGAGAGAAATTTAATTAATTTTTTCGCTTTGTGATTAGAGCTGTAGTTTTAAAATGTACTTGTGTGCTTCTCATGTAAAGGGACAAAGAAAAGTATTACAGAGAAAAAATTTGGAGACATAGAGAAAGCGCGATGTATCTGATTGCGCGATATAACGAGGGGGTACTGTACTGCATAGTTTCACGATTCTCTCTCTCTTTTTTTTAAGTATCATAATCAATGGAGAAATCAGATGTTTGAATTTTGGGTTAAAATAAGAAATAAAGTATGAAACTTTCAATTATGTAAACTTTCTATTACTGTTGTACAAATCAATTACAGCTGGTTAAAGAGAAGATCTGGTTATCAGGGAGTCTGATGTATTTTTTTTCTGGTATTGTTTACTTCTTAGAGACATAGGCATAACTTAGCTATGGACAGAAGAGGGCAACTGCCCCCTTCTAAATGGTATTTTCTACAAAAAGAAGCCCCCTTCTCCCCACATTACATTTGGCCCTCCAATGTTACATGCCAATTTATGTCATGCGTAGAGATGTGACATTATGAAAAACATTTCATTTTTTAAAAAAAGCTCACATATTTGATAATAATCAAAATTAAATATTATTATTATTATTTTAAGTGTTATACTAATGCCTGGTTCAAGTGGTATGTCAAACTGTTAATTAGGAACTGAAACATCAGTGGTTTATATTTATAATGTCTGTCTTAAAAAATTTGTAAAAAAAAAAAAAAAAAGCTAAGATGAAACCTTTACAAGCAGAAGGGGTGACATCAATAAACTTACATCATTAGTCATATTCCTTTCTTTCTTCTTCCTGTCTGGTCCATGCATACAATCCATTTTCAAAGTGTTTGCCACAATAAAAGGTACACCATCATACTCTAATGTTGGAAACTTTGAGTCTCTTTTCGGGTCCTCAAATTTCACATAATGGTTCACCTGAGAAATATCTGTAAATAGTCAAAATTGAGCATAAATGGCCAAGCTGGGGAGCAATTTTCATAGTTTATTACATGAAAAATTTAGAAAACTAAAGCGAGGTGGCTTAATGGTAGAGCACTACACTGCCATACCCCAGGTCCAAGGTACGATTCCCACAAGGTTCTTTCCCGAGCTGGGGGAAGTTCAAGCCTTTCATTGGCTTGAGTAGTGTTTGCCAGCTTGGGGGTTTGAATTAATTAACATTTGCGGTCCATTATATTAAACTCTCAAAGGGCTGAAATGCAACTAATTTAATATAATTTCAAAATTTTTATGAGATGAAATATATTTCTAATGGAAAAAGATTTTAGTCTCTTGAAAATTAAGAAGATTCATTTTGTTTCTGTACACCATATTCATTAATTTTGTTCCTGTAGAGGTAAAAAAAAATTAATTTAAATGTTGCTTTATTAAAGACTAATTTTAAGTTCGTCTTATAACCAGGGTTGGCAGGTTTTTGACCATGGTTTAAACTGTCATGTCAAAAACTGCAAATATTTCACTTTTAAAAATATATACGAATTACAACAAATTATGTATATTAATATATATTTTAATTACAAACATTGATTCTAGTAAAAATACTAATATATTTCAAAGTTGCATACATTGTTAAATATTATAATACTGACTTCTAAAGAATAAAAAAAGTAATTCTATTACATATCTAAGGTAACTGCACCAGTAATGGGCCACTTAAAGACACCTAATCAGTTTTGATAAAATGTTAAGAAAATTCTGTCATAAGAATTATTTTTGTAGCATTAGTTGAACCTTCATGCATCAAATTTAGTACACAAAATTACCAAAATTATGTTAAATAAGGATTAAAGAAAAAAAAAAAGAACTTAGCTTTCTAAATGCTCCAGTAGTGGGGATACGAAATACTAGATGTTATAACATTAAAATTCTTAACAATCAATCTGCATCAAAAATTAAGACTTTTCTTAATACCTAAAATACTTATATCAGATTATTTAGATGTTTTATTGCAGGAAGTCTAGCCGTACTTCAGTTTGAAAATTTTGAAAGATGGCTGAACATCATTTTATGTATTAGCTCTTTCTCTCTATAGATGTGTATACTACTGAATAAATTAAATTAAAAATTTTTATCCTATAAATGGTATTTATTATTATTAATGCAACTTATGCATAATTGTCAATTTTTAATATAATTTTATTTTTCAATACAATTAATTACATATATAGTTTAATGCAAAATGTAAATATACTGGTTTTTGACGTGAGTAGTAAGGAACTGGGAGTTCACCCCAGCCGGTGCCATGTTAATTCGCCGGTGCTGTTCGTTTGGATGCTTTCCCTGGGTTGAGCGGGGAAGGGGGCGTGGTGGGAACGGATGTTGAGAGAGGAAGTTGACCGGATGTTCGAAGGATTGATAAGAATTTTTTTTTCAAATAAGGGGACTTGTAATTTTTTCAGACATTAAGATATTTTTCAAATAAGGGGACTTGTAATTTTTTCAGACTTTAACATATTTTTGAAATAAGGGGACTTGGAAAAATTTTTGAGATTGTGATGCATTCTCTCATGAAAGTAAGGGACTTCGACATAATTTTAAATAAGCTATACTTTATGAATTAAACCTGAAATAAAAAATATTGTTATAAAATGAGGACCCACCAGCCACCCGGTAGAACGTCTACCGCCTCATTTCAAATAAAAATTTTTACTGTGCCTTTCCCCATCACGCTAACCTCGCATGAATGGAGACAGGACGTAGCACAAAGGATGCGTTGTTGTTTTTATTTCTTTAAATAATAATTAACTATGTGGAGCAAAGAAATGAACAACATCCCCAAGAGGCCTACAAACTTTAATTTTAAGTTAAATAAGTAATTTTACAACGAATATTTTTTTAACTAACAGTTTTAATTTTAAGTTAATAATTAATTTTACAACAAATATTTTTTTAATCAAATGTTTTTAATTTATCAAGAAAAAATTTTAATCAAGTGTTTTTAATTTATCAAGAAAAAAAATTAATCAAGTGTTTTAATTTTTAGCTAATTTTTTTGTATATCCTATTTTTGTTAAGTAGCCGTTTAACATTAAAGTAGGATATCAATACATTTAATCTACTGTTAGGCAAGTGAGAAAATTATACCATAGAAAGATTTTACAAATAATGATGTGTATATAGTCTTATATTCTATTGCGAGAAAACCACTTTAGCCATATATCCAAAAAAAACTCAAGTTTTTGTATACGAAATGTATGAATACGCATTAGATCCCCTTAGAAAGTCCTCCTACCAAGGCACCCCTCATCCTAGGCAGATACCCCCGCGTGCAGGTTTGCCTAAAAACACAAACAAACAAAGTATTTATCTAAAGATTTTTTCTTACCCACACATTTTTGATAAATTTTAGGCAGCGATTATACTAGTTTATATTTTCTATAGATCAATTAGAGAAAAAATTGCATTTTTAGTAATCCTACAAAACATTTTTACTGTATATCCCAAGTAGAGTAACTTGATTTATAGAATTTCAATACGATACGAGTTAGATTGCTTATGTGCAAAACTAATTTCAGTTTTACTATGAAAGCATCGTTTTATACATGCATTAATATTTTTAGAGGTATGCACTTAGCATATTTTATAGAAAGGTGAGTTTAACTAGCACAAACTTATAGACTAGATAGTACTATTGTTAGAAAGTTGAACTATTGGAAATAAAAATTGAAGATCCGTTTTAGCACAGTTGTATACTGCATGTACATAAATATCTTTCAACTACTTAGATAGTTTAAATTGCAAAAAGTTATCATTACTTGAACTAAAAAATACAAGGTTTTTACTTACGTGAAGGGATATCATGTTAAATCTTCTAGTCTCTCTCGGCAAATTTCTTGACGGATGCAAAGCAAGCTAGCAGATCAGGAAAATAGAGTAATGATTTAAAATACATTAGCTCTACTCCCTCTGGACTGAAGAAGTTCAAAACAATTTTTGAACGAAACGCATATCCTCTTTCCTTTTACTTCTTATGTGTGTTTTTTTACAAAGTTTTTTAATTACTTTATCGTTTAACACCAGTATTTTGAGTGTTTTTTCAATCATCTTGATTAATTTTTATCCTTATATGCTGAAAATAGACATAACATTTAGAAACTAAATACTAATAAAATAACACATTTGAAGATATTAAACGCTTTAAAAGTAAATTTTTTTTATAACAATTTACCAGATTCACAATACTATTTTATGTAGGATAAAATTAATTAGCAAGCGAAAATTTAATCTTAATTAGAATTTACTGAAATAGAGATACCATACAGACTTTATTTTCTATTAGGAGAAATCCCTCAAACCCCAGTTTTTGTATACAAACTGCATGAATACTTCTACCGATAATGCCTATTGCTATTAGTTACACTAGTAGGGAAAATACACTCTTAGGCTTACCAACTTAAAATTTTGCAAAACACCCAAATACAGGAAAACATTCAAAAATCTTTTAACAGTAACCAAAAAAAAAAAAAAAAAATCACTTAAAATTACAACATAAAATCATAACAACATAAAATTCATTACAACATAATCATTACAACATAAAATTCTCCGTCATAATGACAAGTGCATTTTTTCTCGCATATCTCTCTCTTGCAATATACGGCATGTCAACCGTAAACCATGCTTTACTACTTATAAGACCCTCTCGCTCATCAATATGTGTTCTATTCGAACAGGCATGTATCCTTTGCGAAGAATGATCCTGAACCCGGCCTATGTTTTTAAAAATTTCCTGATGTACTATATCCATTAATTGTTGTTTCGCCTCATCATAATTACAATGGGGTTCACGGTTACATTTTTGCGGCTTTAATTTTAAAATTAAATGAGGCAGGGTCGTCGTGTATAGCGTTTTTAAAATGCATTCCAATATTTCATTTCTCATTTTACAAAGTTTTAATACTTGATCATTTAAAAGTGTTAAGGAAATTGGATTTAACGTAAATGAATCTCCGGTTTTGTAAATTTGTTGTAAGATACATTTTCCATCGTCATTAAATACAGATAATTGATTATTACAAATAAAAGAGCTATTGTTATGACATATATTAAAATCTAATAGTTTTACAATAAATTCGATCCATGTGGAATGGTTCATCACGACTCCCTGACCGGTTGGTATATAGTCTAATTGGGCGTTCTGAATAAATTGTCTAATATGAATCTTCAAGTCAGTTCTTTCATCGTGAAGTGAAACGTAGATAAGTCTTTCCAAGTGCCATGTACCATTTACAGAAGCATATAAGCTGTGGTAAAGATTATCCGTCCAATCGTCCAACTTTGCCCTTTTCGGGGAAGGCTCATAAATGTACATTTTGGCAAACGTTAGGTTAATGTGCGGGTCTGCCACACTAAGTTCAGAAGGAATACCATGCGTTAAAAGTTTGTTGGTTGGGGGATATATCTTACACATTGAACCATGTTCTAGTTTAATGGTGGTGGTTTTACAGTTCGCTGGTTTAAAATCCAAAGTTCGTTTAGATCCGAAACTTAGAATGCATACACCTGATGATAGGTCCAGATTAAAATCTTCGTAGTTACCGTCTTCAATTTTAGGTTGTTCTTCAGAGCCAAAGTTCACTTGTACCATATTAAATTCATAATTTGTCACTTTCTGTAGATCTTCACGTATTTTTTGCAAAATCGGTATCCAAGAGTAAACAGAGAGTGTTGCTCCAGGTAAACTGTAATTGATTCCTTCATCAGCAAGTAATTACTTTACGGGTCGAGGAAATTGTCTTTACACTACTTTGCAGGGGTAATTGAAACAATTCTTGCTGTAGCACATCAACATCACTTTCAGTACAAAACTCGGGGGAAATTTTCTTTTCAATACTTTGCAGAGGCTTTACATCTAAAGGCAATTGTATTATTTCTTGCAGCAACACATCAGCATCACTTTGAGTATAAAACTCGGGAGTGTATTAATGTTAAAGTTATTTTCGATCGATTCAAGCAAAGACATTTTTGAAACTCGGCGAAAAATCAATTAAAACATACGTCTTAAGTATAGGCGCACACAGTGTAAAGGGAGTCTCGCAACACACACCTGACCACTTTATCTAACTAAAATGTCTTTACTGGCTCTTTAAAAAATCACGTGATTACCCAAGCGCCCTCTACCTTAAAACTTTCTCAACCCAGTAAATATTGCATCATCTAACTTGTCTTAGCCTGTTACAGAGAGTTGCCACTAAATGTACATCCTGCCAACGAACCTAGCGGATATTGATTCATCACAGATTTGCACACGTCACTATCACGTGTCTTCTGCGCATGTCACTTCCTTATCTCTTATCTGATCTGTGATACCTGATAAGAGAAAACCAGTTGCTGTTAAATTTGTAGAGTTTGTAGGTTGGGCGTAGGTAAACTGCCCTGCAACGGATTCCTAAGAATTCTTTAGCCGAGCAGACCGATGTTTTGTCCGCATGCAACAAGAGTGTTGTCCGGTATTTTTCAGGTACTATAATTGCTTATATTTTTTCTGATATATGTTGTGATTAGCTATCTTTTAGAGTAATAAATTTAATTTATTAGCAAGTTTTCATTAATAATTTTAGTTTATGACTTTATTAAATAAATATTAGTTTATTATTGTAAAAATTGTTTTAGTTTATGAATTTATTAAAAGGATGTCTATGTAAAATTTAAGTATATAAAAAAACTGAGTGTAAAAATTTTGATATGTTTAATTTATTAACAAGTTTTCATTAATAATTTTAGTTTATGACTTTATAAAATAAAAATTTTAGTTTATTATTGTAAAAATTGTTTTAAACAATAAGTTTAGTTTATGAATTTATTAAAAGGATGTCTATGTAAAATTTAAGTATATAAAAAATTGAGTGCCTTTCATCGCAAGTAAAGAATCTTAACCCCGTTTTTCATATTAGAATAATCATAATGTATTTAATACGTGTTCAATAGATATCCTATACAAAATTCCAATGCATTTGTTAAAATTAGATCCTGTTTTTTAATAGTAAATACCTATTTTATACGTGAACACTCATTCATCTGCAATGCCTATAATTTACTACTGTTATTTATCAAAATTTAACAAAAATAATTTGCTTTAGTATTATGGTCTTTGCTAATTGTTTCACAGAAATTAATTTAATGATTCATTATTTTCCAAAACTACGTAAAATATATTAATCGTTGTAGCTTAACTTTAATATTTTAATTTAGGATATAATGCCGATGTTTACAAAAAGAATAGATGTTTATTGAAATGGCTTTAATCTAACATGATCTTAATCCATTAGTCCCCGTTTTTGAACGTAGACTGAAACACGTGTCCCCAATTCTGTGCTGTATTCCCCTAACTCCTCGGGTTTATCGTATTTGTAAACTAGCCCAGTGTTATCGGTTTCCCCGATATGAACGCACTTCCGCATATCACGAGTAGGAATTTCTTATCAGTTCAGTTGTACTAGCACCTTACCGCGTGGATGTTTCTGCACTGGATATATTTGTGAATTATTTAAGTATTTTTATTAGTATTTTTCATCTCCCGCGTGTACAAGTACAGGGTAAGTGTAATATTTTCTATTATTTTAGTTACATAAAAGATGGTACCGTAATTCTAATTTGATTTGCCTGATATACTTAAGGCTTCAAGCATATTAGCTCTTTCTTACATTTTTTCAATTTGCTTTAATTGAAAATAATTATGTGCTTCTTATATTTTCCACTTTTGATGTGTTGTAGTTTTAAGTATGATTTTATGTTGTAATTTTAAGTGATTTTTTTTTTTTTTTTTTTTTTTTTTGGTTACTGTTAAAAGATTTTTGAATGTTTTCCTGTATTTGGGTGTTTTGCAAAATTTTAAGTTGGTAAGCCAAAGAGTGTATTTTCCCTACTAGTGTAACTAATAGCAATAGGCATTATCGGTAGAAGTATTCATGCAGTTTGTATACAAAAACTGGGGTTTGAAGGATTTCTCCTAATAGAAAATAAAGTCTGTATGGTATCTGTATTTCAGTAAATTCTAATTAAGATTAAATTTTCGCTTGCTAATTAATTTTATCCTACATAAAATAGTATTGTGAATCTGGTAAATTGTTATAAAAAAAAATTTACTTTTAAAGCGTTTAATATCTTCAAATGTGTTATTTTATTAGTATTTAGTTTCTAAATGTTATGTCTATTTTCAGCATATAAGGATAAAAATTAATCAAGATGATGCCCTGAAATAGGTAGCTGAGAGAGGGAGTAGAGCTAATGTATTTTAAATCATTACTCTATTTTCCTGATCTGCTAGCTTGCTTTGCATCCGTCAAGAAATTTGCCGAGAGAGACTAGAAGATTTAACATGATATCCCTTCACGTAAGTAAAAACCTTGTATTTTTTAGTTCAAGTAATGATAACTTTTTGCAATTTAAACTATCTAAGTAGTTGAAAGATATTTATGTACATGCAGTATACAACTGTGCTAAAACGGATCTTCAATTTTTATTTCCAATAGTTCAACTTTCTAACAATAGTACTATCTAGTCTATAAGTTTGTGCTAGTTAAACTCACCTTTCTATAAAATATGCTAAGTGCATACCTCTAAAAATATTAATGCATGTATAAAACGATGCTTTCATAGTAAAACTGAAATTAGTTTTGCACATAAACAATCTAACTCGTATCGTATTGAAATTCTATAAATCAAGTTACTCTACTTGGGATATACAGTAAAAATGTTTTGTAGGATTACTAAAAATGCAATTTTTTCTCTAATTGATCTATAGAAAATATAAACTAGTATAATCGCTGCCTAAAATTTATCAAAAATGTGTGGGTAAGAAAAAATCTTTAGATAAATACTTTGTTTGTTTGTGTTTTTAGGCAAACCTGCACGCGGGGGTATCTGCCTAGGATGAGGGGTGCCTTGGTAGGAGGACTTTCTAAGGGGATCTAATGCGTATTCATACATTTCGTATACAAAAACTTGAGTTTTTTTGGATATATGGCTAAAGTGGTTTTCTCGCAATAGAATATAAGACTATATACACATCATTATTTGTAAAATCTTTCTATGGTATAATTTTCTCACTTGCCTAACAGTAGATTAAATGTATTGATATCCTACTTTAATGTTAAACGGCTACTTAACAAAAATAGGATATACAAAAAAATTAGCTAAAAATTAAAACACTTGATTAATTTTTTTTCTTGATAAATTAAAAACACTTGATTAAAATTTTTTCTTGATAAATTAAAAACATTTGATTAAAAAAATATTTGTTGTAAAATTAATTATTAACTTAAAATTAAAACTCTTGGTTAAAAAAATATTTGTTGTAAAATTACTTATTTAACTTAAAATTAAAGTTTGTAGGCCTCTTGGGGATGTTGTTCATTTCTTTGCTCCACATAGTTAATTATTATTTAAAGAAACAAAAACAACAACGCATCCTCTGTGCTACGCCCTGTCTCCATTCATGCGAGGCTAGCGTGATGGGGAAAGGCACAGTAAAAATTTTTATTTGAAATGAGGCGGTAGACGTTCTACCGGGTGGCTGGTGGGTCCTCATTTTATAACAATATTTTTTATTTCAGGTTTAATTCATAAAGTATAGCTTATTTAAAATTATGTCGAAGTCCCTTATTTTCATGAGAGAATGCATCACAATCTCAAAAATTTTCCAAGTCCCCTTATTTCAAAAATATGTTAAAGTCTGAAAAAATTACAAGTCCCCTTATTTGAAAAATATCTTAATGTCTGAAAAAATTACAAGTCCCCTTATTTGAAAAAAAAATTCTTATAAATCCTTCGAACATCCGGTCAACTTCCTCTCTCAACATCCGTTCCCACCACGCCCCCTTCCCCGCTCAACCCAGGGAAAGCATCCAAACGAACAGCACCGGCGAATTAACATGGCACCGGCTGGGGTGAACTCCCAGTTCCTTACTACTGACGTGAAAAAAACCAACCCTGCTTATAACATATTGTTTAAAATAGGTGATTTTTTAATTAATTAATTATCGTACGATTTAAGGATTTTTAATCACAAGTGTAAGTTGTTTGTTAAACGATCACTTGAAACTTACAAGATTTTCCAAAGTCCTTGCGTGAGGCTGATTTCTTATAAAATTTCGCAGTATTTTCTATCTCATACTGGTTAATAACTTCAAAAACTTCTTCAATATTTGCTACCCAAAAAGGCCAAACCTTTTCCTTCCAATTCATGTTTTCAACCATGTGCTGAACTACAAAGACAAAAGAGAACAAAACAAAGCGCTCAAACACGAGGAGAGCTAGATATGTGACAATCGATGGAATTGTAAAGAAGAGAAGTTTATGGAGAACTAGAGAAAAGTTGAAAGGTTGAAAAGAGAAATTTCGAGATTGGTGGAGAAAGAGGGGAAAGTTCCAGTATCCAACTTTACTCATTGATTTGGAAAGTAAAAATAACGAAAGAGAAGTACGAAAGACTGAAGAAAACGCTAAATGCCTATCTACCGCCACTTTAGGAGATGCGTTCACAAATAACCAAGTTAGAATAAAAATCTCAGTGCTTTCACAAGTCTGCGACACAAAGTTATTACGGACTGGGCAGCAACAACTCTGGTATCAACTTTATTTCACAATCTAGAGAGCGGAAGGAATGAACCGATTGTCGACCCATATAAATTTAGAGGAAGGCTGAGATGACTCGCAGTGAAAGAAACCGAAGAAGGCTTTAAAATCTTCTTTGGATTGTGTTTTGATAGGAGGAAGAACAAAACCAGATACATAGAAAAATTTGTCGACGGCAAATTACACGCAAGTGTTTGTCACAAAGAACATAACTTGTTGATAAAAGAACCTGGTTCAACACACTTTGACCATGTGTCACAATCTCATTTTAAGAATTTCACTGGCAAATTTGGGAGAGTTTAACACGAAATCCGTTGATCTTGGGACCCTCACATGCATGGGCGGTGGTGGCGAATCATCGAATTTTGGAAAGAACAAAGGCGCCATCCGAAATCTAGAAACGCAGTTCTCTAATCTAACTAAATCTTTGCAATGTTGTATTTGCCAACTTCACACCATAGCAAACAGCCACCCCGAAATTTGCTGTCTATCCATCTATCAGATGATGGTTTCTTAAGATCTAGATTATTACACTTGTCATAAAATGCCACAGTTTGATTTGAAGTTGGGCTTTACATTATTCATTAAAACGCATCTCCAATAATTGGATGCTTGGGCTGGCACGGGCAGGACTCTGATCGCAGGCAAATCAACGATGTGGGTCCTGGGTAATGTAATTATGATTGTGATTGTACTAGAGAAGAGCTGTGAACGTTACTGACTGTCATGTATCTGGCAACACGAAATGATATAGATTTGAAGTGAAGTAATGTAACTCAGTTCCATCACGTTTTATGTCTCAGCATGTTGATTTCTCACACTACTCTGTTAACTTTATAATAAATATACTTATATTCTACTCAATGTAGTCATGTTCTTCATAACTAAAGAATGATCATCATAGAAATATAATCACCGATCACCTCATTGGCGACGAAGATATAACGGATCAATTTCATTAGAACTACCTGGCTTCATAATGCCGAACGCAAGTGTTGGTCATTTGCAAAATTTTGTCGAAGGGGACAATTTTATGGAATATCTAATGCAAGCAGATTTCTTCTTTGAAGCAAACAAGATTACTTCTGATGCCGAGAAGCATGCTTTGTTGTTGACGGCAGAAGGTAAGAAGACCTTCTCGCTACTTCGAAATTTGCTTCAGCCACGTGACATGAAAGATGTTCCATACCGTGAGATCATTAAAGTTTTAACAGACTATTATGCTCCTGCTTCTTCAATAATAATGGAACGATTTCGTTTCTATGAACTGAGACAAGGCAGTGAAGACATTTCCACCTTCATCGTGAAAATCAAGGAACTCGCCAGCAAATGCAACTTTGGAGCATTTCTAAATGATGCGCTGAGAGACAAATTGATTTGTGGATTACAATCTGAACAAATCCACAATAAGTTACTTAGTGAAAGAGACATAGACTTTGCTAAAGCATCGGAAATAGCACTGACCATAGAGACAGCATTCAAGGAAACCAGATCACTAAAAAAAGATTCGACAAGTGTTTTGAAATCCATTCATCAGACACTAAGAAGCAAAGAAAATTTCCTCAACGTAAGGGTTCAGAAAAATCTTCAATTCCACATCAAGGATCGAAGGAGGCAAAGTTGTGTAAACACTGTGGCAAATCTCACAGAGGAGAATGCAAATTTAAAAATGCTACATATCATCACTGTGGTGCTAAGGGCCACATTAGAACCGTGTGCAAGCTTTCGAATACTAACTTTGTCGAAACTGGTACAACTCTAAGTGATCAATCTGATTTTTATTTAAATAATATAAATATGTTTAGAATTCCAGGTTCTTTAGAACCTTACACCACTAATGTGGATATCAATGGTGTAATGGTAAGTATGCAAATTGATACTGCTAGTGCATTCTCCATCATTTCAGTTAAAAAATTTCAACACTTAAAATTGAAAAGCACAAGATCACTACCAATTCCTAAGTTAAAATCTTATACTGGTGATGATTTAAAAATCATAGGTAGTTTTGAAGTTCCTGTTACTTATTTGAATAAGTGTTATTCCCTCCCATTAATTGTTGTTGATTGCTTTGATAAACCAACTTTACTAGGTAGAGAATGGATTCAACAGTTAAACATTAAAATTAATGATTGTGTTAAGTTCATGTTAACTGATAGGGTTGATTGTAACAATGTTGATTTTGATAATGTTTCTTCTATAGTTGAATATTTTAAAAAGAAATTCCCAAATTGTTTTAATTTAACTGATACATCTGGCATTTTAGGTGAACCAATCAATATAGCAATGAAACAGGAAACTATTCCTATATTTTGAAAAAGCAGGCCAGTCCCCTATGCTCTAAGAGAATTAGTTAGATAATCTTATTAATAGTGGTGTTTTACATACTGTTAGTCATTCTAAATGGGCAACGCCCATAGTTGCTGTTCCGGAACTTGATGGAAATGGCAAAAAAACTGTCAGAATTTGTGGTGACTTTTCTGTAACTGTTAACAAATTTTGTGAAACACAATTTTACCCATTACCATCCCAGGAAGAAATTTTAACGAGTATGGGTGATGGAGAGTATTTTTCTAAAATAGATTTATCAAAGGCTTTTCATCAACTCCAAATTAGTCCTGAATCTAAGGAATTGTTAACACTGAATACTCCTAGAGGCTTACTTAGGTATTCAAAACTTCCCTTTGGAATTAAATCAGTTTCTTTTCTTTTTCAACAAAAAATGGATTCTGAAAGGTTTTGTTTATACAAATTGTTACATTGATGATTTAGTTATTAGGGCAAAAACAAAAGAAGAATGCATAAAAAGAACCGAGATTGTAATGGATAAACTAAACTCTTACAATGTTAAAATAAATCTTTCTAAATGTGAATTCTTTTAAAATAGTATTCAAATTCTAGGTCACATGAAAGACTCTAGTGGTGTTCATCCATTAGATGATAAATGTAGTGCTAATATCAAATTACTATACCAAAAAATGCTACCGAGTTAAAAAGCTATCTTGGCTCTTATTAGGGTATTATTCTCATTTTATTCCAAATTTATCTGCTACCTTACGTCCGCTTTATGACTTACTGGAAAAGGACGCTAAATGGAAATTTGATAAAGAGTGTATAAAGGTTTTTGAATTTAACAAAACGCTGTTAATGAAATATAATGTTTTGGTTCATTTTGATATGGCTAAACAAATAGTGTTGCAATGTGATGCATCAGACTATGGTGTTGGATCTGTCTTATGCCATGAATTTCCTGGTGGTGAACTTAGACCAATATTTTTTGCTTCTAAAACACTGAGTAAAGCTGAAAGAAATTATGCTCAGGTGCATAAAGAGGCTTTGGCCATAATTTTTGGCATAAAAAAATTCAATAAATTTTTGCAAGGTCAGAAATTCACCATTGAGACAGACTCAAAGCCATTGTTGACATTATTTGGTCATAATAAATCGGTGCCAACTATGGTTAATGCAAGAATGCAGAGATGGTCTATAATTCTTTCAAATTATGATTATATTATAAGGTATAAAAAAGGTACTGAGTTGTTGCTTGCTGATGCACTGTCTAGATTACCATGTAAAAATGATGTTTCAATTGATGAGTTTACACATTTTGTTTGCTTCTTTTCCGATTTTGAAGCCTTAAAACATGATGACATTCAGAAAGCAACATCTCTTGATCCTTGCTTATCAAAGGTTTTGAATTACACTAAGTTTGGTTGGCCCACTGATATTGATGAAAAGCTGCAAGATTTCAAAAAAGTTAAGGATGAACTATCTATTAAAGAAAATTTCTTGTTAAGGGCAAATAGGCTAGTATTCCTGAAATTTGGCATGACAAAATACTGGAACTATTGCATAATGAACATCCAGGTATTTTTCGAATGAAACAATTAGCCAGAGCCTATTTCTGGTTCCCAAAAATTGTTCAGCTTATTGAAAATTTTGTAAACAAATGTATACCTTGCCAACTTACCAGATCAGTTGCTCCCAAAGTCAAATCAAATTTTTGGCCCTTAAGTGGTAAACTTTTTGAAAGAATACATATTGACTTTGCTGAATTTGAGAATAGAAATCTTTTAATTGTCAAGGATTCTTATTCCAAAGGGATAGATGTTTCTCTTGTGAATAACATACACTCAAAGTCAACAATATCTCTGAAAAAACACTCAAAATACTGGTGTTAAACGATAAAGTAATTAAAAAACTTTGTAAAAAACACACATACACCTTTTACTTCTTATGTGTGTTTTTTACAAAGTTTTTTAATTACTTTATCAACAATATCTCATTTGCGTAGATTATTTGCTTGTTTCGGATTACCCAATGAAATTGTATCTGATAATGCTGCACAGTTTAAATCAGAATTATTTTCAAATTTTTTTAAAGCTAATGGTATTTATACAATAAATTCTCCACCTTATCATCCAAATTCTAACGGCGCAGCAGAAAACTCAGTCTGTGTTGTAAAAAACATGTTAAAAAGACAGGCACTTTCCAATCGCAAATACAGTGGAACCCCCGATCTATCGTTCCCGCATTCATCGTTTTCCCGTATTGATCGTTTTATTTCTATGGTCCCTGCACAAACTGTATTCAAATAACGTTAACAAAACCCGCATGTATCGTTCGTCAAAAATTCGCTTTCCCGTGTTCATCGTTCTAAAATGTTTCTTCTGACCGAAATGAAATTAATGATCAAGTAAGGTAGTGATCATAAAAGGCTTGTGCGGTATTTCGATGTATGTAATCAATGGAATCTGGAAGGCAGTTTTGTCTGCTAATGCAATGTAATTTTAAGAAGTTAATAAATGAGTTAAGGTTAATCTACTTTGTCATGAATTTAAGGTTGCCTATAGTTATCATTGGTATAGGGGAAAGGGCTGTTCAACAGAAGGAAGCAAGCTTTTAAAGGAATTGTCGGTCGAGCAAAGCTACATGTTGGTGAACCCGGCAGGACCGGCCCAAGGGGGGTGCGAATGTAGGCGATCGCCTAAGGCCCCGCGCTTATAGAGGCCCCGCTCCTGGGCCATTTTATTGCTATCTCATAAGACATGATAGAGAAGAGGCCCCGCTCTTGCGCTTCGCCTGGGGCCCCGCACGCCCCTTGGGCCGTCTCTGAACCCGGGACGTGATATAACTGAACGGAGATCAAGGCCTTCTGATATTGGAACTCTCGGGGTGAGGGTAAGCAGCATTTATATAGACATTGTATAGTTGCATGAATAAAACAATTGCATAGTGGAGTTCGTGAACAGTTGAATATTAAGAATTCGTTAAAATGGATGAATTAAGTGGAATGAGGAAATTGCGTGGTGTAGCACGCAGTTTAACAACCAAATTGTTAACGAAGATTGAAACTGTTTTGAATCAAGGGATAGATGAAGCTAATAAGTTTAGTTTGAGGGAATTTTTGGAACAGTTAAATGCAAAGTCGGAACTTTTAAGAAGTTATGACATTGAAATTGAAAAACTTATTGTAGAGGAAAGTGATCTGGAGGGCGAAATAATTTCTGCTCAAGAGTATCAGGAAAGGTTGATAAGCTATAAATGTAGAATAGAAGAGGTTGCGAGGAGGGATTTTGAACATAAAGTTGTTGATTCTAGAGTTCCGAGTGTGCAAGATATCGTTTCTAGGGTTGGTGTTGAACTTCCAAAATTGAATATAAATAAATATTTTGGTGACCCAAGTAATTGGATGGACTTTTGGAACCAGTTTGAGTCCTCTATTCATAAAAATAACTCAATAAGCCCAGTGGATAAATTTAATTATTTGAAATCATTGTGTGGGGGTTTAGCATTAAATGCAATAAGTGGTTTGGCACTGACCGAAGATAATTATAAATTTGCAGTTAATGTTTTAAAGGAAAGATTCGGTCGAGTAGATTTGACAATAAATATCCACATGAGTAAGTTGCTAAATCTTGAGGCTGTTAAAAATTCTTCAATGTGTATGCTTTACAAAAACTATATGATAATATAGAAATTAATGTTCGGTCGTTGGAAGAATGTGGTTTCTGGTTCTTAATCTTATGGTCACCTGTTGTATCCGATATTGTTGAAGCTATTGCCTGATGAACTTACTTTGGAATTTAGTAGAAAACAAAATTCGAAAACCGAATTTAATGTAAGGGAATTGTTGGAATTTCTCAAAACTGAGATTCAGTGTCGGGAGCACGTTTCTTCATTAAATAGTAAAAGATGTAATAATACTTCAGTTTATCAGAATAACAGGGAAAACAGGAGTTGTGAAAATGATAGTTCTAAAAAGAGAAGGTTAGGTGCAACTGCGTTTGCAACATCTGTATCTCATAACTGTGTATTTTGCGATTCCGGGGACCATAGCTCGGAAAGATGTTCTATTACTGTTGAAGAAAGAAAAAATGTTGTTAGAAAGCGTGGATTATGTTTCAGGTGTCTCCGTGGACGACACATCGCTAAGAACTGTTTTAGAAGAGGTACTACATGTAATATTTGTGGGCGGGGTTCACATAACACTCTTCTGTGTGAAAGTCGAAGTAAAAAACAGGTGTACGACAATTCGCAATCAAGCATTTGCACAGAACCGAAGTCTAATGAGTCTAATTCTACAACTGTTGCTACATGCAGTGCAAGTGACTTGGATAATAGTTCAGCTATATTTTTGCAAACGTGTACAGTTGTAATCTCTTCAAGTTTAAAGAACAAGTTAATTCGAATTTTAATTGATGGAGGATCTCATAGGACCTTTATAAGTAAAAAATTAGCAAATGAATTAAAGCTTCCAGTTATTGACACCGAAAACTTACAAATACATACATTTGGTGGGGAGGGACCTTCAGCGGATAATTATGATTGTGTCAAAGTTAATTTACAAAATTCTCGAAATCAAAATATGAAGGCAATAGTTAAAGCTTTAGTGGTAGACAAAATTACGGGAGCTCATTTAGTAAATATTCCAAGTAAATGGATAAAGGAAAAGGTTAGAAAAATGTCACTTTGGTATTCGGACAATACTAATTTACCGATAGATGTGTTGATAAGTTCTGACAATTACTGGGAGGTAGTAACTGGAAATATTCATCGTTTAAGTAGGAAATTAGTTGCTCTTGAAACTTTATTTGGAATAACTTTGCAGGGTCAAGTACCTTTTAACTTTCAAACTGTTTCTTGTGTTAATGTAAATAAGATAATAGTTGAAGAAACTAAAGATATTCTAACTGATATTAAGGTAATTTGGGAACTTGATACACTGGGAATAAAACAAAATGAAGGTGTTGTTAATGAAACGGATAACAATAAGATAAAAGAATTTGAAAATACTATTGCATTTAAGAACAATCGTTAAGAAACAAGATTACTGTGGAAAATGGATCCAGAGAATTTGGAAAATAATTACGAAATTGCAAAACAGAGATTAATTGGATTAAATAGAAGGTTTAGACAAGATATTGGGCTGTTTCAGGAATATAAGGAAATATTAAATGATCAGTTAGCTAAAAACATTATAGAAGAATGTAAATTTGAGGTTACTGATACATGTTACTTTATGCCTCATCATCCAGTAATTAGGGACGATAAATCTACCAGGGTGAGAATTGTGTTTGATGCCTCTTCTAAGGGTAAAAACAAATTATCCCTCAATGATTGTTTATTAAATGGTTTAAATTTGAATCCTAATATATTGGATGTTATTTTGAAATTTAGAGAAAACAGATTTGCGTTTACTGCAGATATCGAGAAGGCTTTCTTGCAAATCGGTATAGATGTTGTGGATAGAAATTTTCTGAGGTTTTTGTTTTCTGAGAATTGTAAAATTGATGAGAATTTAAAATGCTACAGAATGACCCGTGTGGGCTTCGGAATTAAGTGTTCTCCTTATATACTAGCTTGTGTCATTAAACGCCACATTCGTAAATATGAAGAAACGAACTATGATGCATTTAAAATGCTTAATACATCCTTATACGTGGATGACTTGTGCTCTGGATCAAATTCGGTGGAGGAAGCTTTGAGACCTTGTATGGCTGCTGTTAATATCTTAAATAGTGCTAACATGACGCTTAGGAAATTTGAAACTAATTCGGAGGAATTAAGGCAGAAATGGAGAGAAAATCATATTTTATTAGCTAGCAAGACCAGCTCGAATACATTGTCAAAGATACTTGGAATGAATTGGGACACTCATACAAATAACTTGGGACTTGATATACAACCTTTATTACTGGCCCTTAATAATGTGACTCATACAAAAAGATCAGTGTTGAGGTGTGCTGCAAAGTGTTTTGATCCACTTGGAATTCTTACTCCCTTTACAATGTTAATTAAATGTTTTTTACAGGAACTGTGGTGTAGACTGGGACGAGGTGTTTGAATTTGAAATGAAGCAGAAGTAGAACAAGTGGTGTTCTGAGATAGAACACTTGACTGAGTTTTCAATACAAAGATATTTTTTGAGGTAAATAATTACATTTCACAGAATGATATTCAACTTCATATTTTCAGCGACTCTTGTTTGAGAGCCTATGGTTCTGTAGCGTTTTTCAGATATATTACTGATAAGGGTGAGATAAATACCAGTTTTATTATGTCTAAATCAAGAGTAGCACCTCTTAAAAAATTAACACTTCCAAGGTTGGAGCTATTAGGTGCTTTAATTGCAGCTCGAATAGGAAAGTACCTCCAAGAATTGTTTCATGTACCAAATGTTACATATTGGACCGATAGTACAATTGCACTCTATTGGATTAGAGGTCTTCCAACAAGATAGAAGCAATTTATTTGTAATCGTGTATAAGAAATTCAACAATTGACAAACCCTAAGGATTGGAGACATTATGATGGTAAAATTAATCCTGCCGATACTTTAACTAGGGGATGCTCCGCAAGAGAATTAATCAACAATAAAAACGAGCGGACCCTCAAGGTTAAGTTATTGGCCAAAGATTTGGGAGGAGGGTGAAATGGTTATTGAGGAAGAAATTGAAAAAATCGGATGACTTGGTACTGGTAAGCACTGTCGATATAAACGAAGGGTTAGGCATCTTGAATAAGTTTTCTTCATGGACTAAATTACAAAGAATTTTGGCCTGGTGTATAAGGTTTGTAAATAATTTACGTTCTAGTAATCGAAGGTTTGAAGTTTTGACTGTAGAGGAGGTGAGACAGGCATCTGAAATGGTGTTTAGAACAGTGCAGTCTTTAGAATTTCCATCCGAAATTAAATGCTTAAAGATTGGAAAACAAATTAACACTCAAAGTAAAATTCTCTCCTTAAACCCATATTTAGATGAAGTAAAAATATTAAGAGTCGGTGGAAGACTCAAAAATGCTGAAATTTCTGAAGATAGTAAACATCCTATTATATTGCCTAAAAATAATCACGTTACAAAGTTAATTATACAGTATTATCATGAAAAGTATTTGCACGGTGGGGTTCAGCTACTGACTTCTGTGATACGACAAAGATTTTGGATTGTAAATGCAAAATCTCAAATAAAGAAACAAGTATGGAAGTGCGTGAGATGTTGGAGAGTTAGATCAAAAATGCCGTCTCAATTAATGGGAAATTTGCCGTCAGCGCGTGTAACTCCTGCTAGAACATTTTTGAGGGTCGGCATTGACTTGGTTAGCTCTTTCGAGGTCTAACCTCGTAAGGGGCGAGGTGTAAAATCTTACAAATGTTATATTTGTCTTTATATTTGCTCCGTAACAAAAGCTGTACATTTGGAGATGGTTTCTGATCTTACAACTGAGAGTTTTCTTGCCTCATTGAAACGCTTTGTGGCTCGACGCGGTAAACCATCAGAGATATTTTCCGATAGAGGCACGAACTTTGTTGGAGCTGACCGTGAATTAAGAAAAATGATGTTTCAGATTTCTTCGAACGAGGGAATAAATAGATACTTCACTGACGAAATGATAGTGTGGAAATTTAATCCACCTTCGGCTCCGCATTTCGGAGGTCTCTGGGAAGCCGGAATAAAACAAATGAAAATTCACTTAAAAAGAACTACCCAGCAAACACAGCCGTATCGGGTTAGGGATGGGCCGTCATCGGCAGTACCGTTTCGATGTCGGCATTGGCATAATGGTAATTGGGACGGTGTCGGTTCTGAGCTGGCAAAACGATTTGGCGTAGGCAAATAAAAGTTGATTTCGGGCATGCAACGGTCCTATAGCGGCTAGCCTTTTAGGGTTAACATGTGATTTTGGCGATGTACTGCATCAAACGTCAAAACCGATATCGGTCCAGAAGTGTAATTTCTAAACTGAACGGTATAAAGCCAGCACAAGCAGCACATATATATTGTTAAAATAATTCTTTTAATTTATGATTTCAATACTTACTATTTACAATTTTTTGAGCCCGTAGGATTCGAGTTCCTCCTTCACAGGCGAAAAAAAGGAGGGGAGGGGGGGGGACTCATTCTATCTGGTTAATTTACCTGAGGTCCTGTCCAGGGTTCTGGTCTACCGCGCATCTGTGAATCTACAGTTTAGATGTTAGTGATTTTCTCCAGATGTATTGTGAATATGCGTTAGATAAGTTAACCAGTTTTTTGACTTAGTATTGAAAGGGTTTCTAAGTCCCCACCCCCACCCCTCAATTGGGGCAGTTTCTGTCTAATTATTCACAACTCTGAAATAATTATATGACTATAAATTTCATTTTATATAAAGTGATAGTTGTTAAGTACTTCCAATTTAAAAATAATAATAAAATTAATTAATTAATTAATTAAAAATAAAATACATACAATGCAGAACATTAAACGCTGCATTTTAAAAGTTCACAAAAGGAGCCCACCATGGCCGAGTGGATAAGACACCGAATATGGTTGAAGTCATTGGCGGATCCAGAGCCCCATTCCTCTCCCCCCCCCAGACGAATGAAGTTTACACCATAGAGCATTGACTTGTTTTGTATATTCAAGTCATTCTTTAAGAAAATGTGACAAAAATTGTCTTGTGCCCCCTCCAGAATTTTTTTTTCTGGATCCGCCGCTGGTTGAAGTGTGAAGGTCCAGGGTTCAGGTTTACCGCGCATCTGTCAATTTACAGTTTGGATGTTGGGTGATTTTCTCCAGATGTAATGTGAATATGGGTTACATAAATTAACCAGATTTTTGAACATAGAATTGAGGACATCACCGTTGTATCCCCAATTCTGTAATTCTGTTGTATCCCCAATTCTGTAACAAAAATTGGGGATATTTTATAAATTTTATATAAATTCAAAACATTATCTAATATTTATAAAATGAAGGAAATATGGTTGATTTTTATAAAATTAGGGAACAAATAATTATTATAATTACTGTTCAACCCCAATTTTATTGCTTATTAATTGTTTTATATATTGGAACAAACGCTAGAAGCCTTCACCGACGCCCTAAGGATTAACTCTTGTGTTTTTGCCTTACAAAAAATACAAAACAACAAAACTTTCTGAAATTAAATTGGATTAAAATAGTAGAAAAAATACCTTTTAATTAGTATTTCCATAAAAATAAAAAATGTCAGTATAATTTATAGTTAAGGAATTTTTTTTATAATACATTAGCTGTTGTTGTTAAAAAAATAATAATAATAAAATTAAATAAATAAATAAAAGTTTTAATTCACTATACTGAATAATTATAAATTGAAAAAATAATAATAGTTTCATTTTAAAATTATAACTATGAATAATTAATTTAATAGCATTTATTTGAACAACTTGTTTGTCATGTTTCTGTTCAAATAAAGTAATAGTAAAAATT
>JAWZYV010016098.1:0-64154 GCA_038373885.1 Cheiracanthium punctorium | reverse complement strand
TTTATTAATTTCCTGCTATCAAAACCTAAAAATGAATACATATACCAAATATAAGTGTACCATATGTACACTTATATTTATACAAATTTCTTGAATTTAAAAAAAATAGGCACTGTTGTGATCATTTTCTTGAAAACAAGATAACCTTTAAAGAGTTAAAATAGTTATAAGATTTCTTCTGTTACAAAGGTACAAATTAGCAAAAACCATAAAAGTTGTGCAAACCCAAGAGAAATACACAAAAAGTAAATAAAACGGAAATGCTTGAATGTTCCTTGGGTGGCCCAATTCCATTTGATCCACAGACCAGTACCCGTCCGTGGACCAGGGGTTGTCTCGTCCCGCAAAAAAGTCGTCTCGCGTCCATCCCTAATGAAAAGAGGACACTACGTACGGAGCTGTCCTTACGCATGTAGTAAGAACTACGGAGCCGTAGTCAAGTGGTTAATATGTATACAGTCCCTTGGGAAAAAATTACCTTATCTAAAAGCTATTCTAAATTTGACAAACTTTTCTAATTGAAAGTATGTTTTGATCACTTTTAAAAGATAATTGCTTTAACGTCTATTTTGAATCATCTAGTACACATATTGGCAAATTCCAGCTGGCCACGTCTATTGATCCAGCCATCGGAACACGTAAAACCCCCATATTTTACCCATATAAACTGTTCAAACTCCCATATAAATCCTAATTATATGGCTTGTGACTTCGCTAACACCCTTAAGTTTGGCCAGCGACTTTTCAAAAGTTGCCCATACCTGACCAAGTATAAAAATGGTTTGTTATCATTTTGTGTAAGTAATGTTTTATATACTAAATTATTTTATTTAGAATCTGGTGCGGAAGGTGCGAGACATTTTTCACAAGTCCTGTCCCAGAATCTAGTGGAGATAAGCAGAAAACGGATGTTTCTAAAGGTAAAATTACATTTTTAAATTGATTAAATTGAAACGTGTGGCATATTTGATCTTACAGCTTCGATACCAATTAAAATTTGATAGGGAATGCCCATTTCTGATAATTTTGTGTAGAAGTTTCTTGAAGATCTCATTATTTGTATACATTTAATACTCTTCACATATCTTTTGATACAGCTTTTTTTTTAAATTTCAATAAACTTCTTATTTATAGGTCGTGGTAGAGGACAGGATGAACTTACCCAAAGAGCCCCTGGACGGGCATCTGTAGGAGCTTGGCAGCAGAAGGATACTTCTAAAGGTTTTGTTTGACTAGAGTATATTATATTATTTTTGCTAGAAGTTGCAGTAATTTTACTTAATGATTGATAGTGCATAGTTTTACTTTAGTAATCTTGCTATTCAAGTTAAAAATCTAAATTAGAAAGCTAGTGGATCAAGACACTGAGCATGATAGGTGGCTGAAATGTGAAGGTCTCATGTTACGACCTATAACGAAGCCTCTGATCTAACAGTCCGAAGTTTTGGGTTATTTTCTCCAAATGTAATATGAATAATCATTCAAACCCCTTAAAAAGTCCTCCACCCAAGGCACCGTCAGTAAGTAGATAACCCTAGAGTAGCCTTGCTTAATACACAATAGTACAGTATATTAGAAAGAAAATTGCACAAGAGTCACCTTGTCTGTTTACACAGAAGATTATATATATATAAAGTTGACAACTTGTTAGTCTTAACTATAGAAAATAGTTTTCTTTTCTGTTTGTTTCCTTCGCTATAAGAATCTAGAATGTTTGTTAGGTCTGAGCCAAATTTGGCCCATTGACTAAATACGTCAAGAAAAGACTATTGCTAGAAAAAAGAAAAAAAATCAGTTTTAGTTTTTTTTTTTTTTTTTGGTATTTTATGTTTGTCTAGTTGTGGGCTATTTTGTTACAGTGAGCTTAAATTGCATCCAAAAACTATATGTATAGTATTTACTGTGTGTGTGTGTGTGCATATTATGTAAACACTTTACGAATCTTGTGTTGTTATTTTTAATGCCCTCTGGCAACCACAGAGGTGTCAGATCCTCCACAAGGGACGGCGAATAGTGTGGCTTCCATTAGATTGTGCCCCAGTGAAAGGAAGACCGTCTTAGCAGGGGGTCCCATAATTTTGAACCAATTCCAGAGGAGCATGTAATTGGTTCAACATTAGGGGATCATTATCTTACACTACACATAGTATACTATATAGTATGTGTAGCGTATAGATATATACTAGCTGCGTACCCATTATTTGCACGAACTAATCAAATGTTCTTATCACCCATATATGTGACATTAATTCCATACTTGCGAAATTTCAAAATATTGGTAGCCCTTTGACTCATGACATAAACATTGCCTTACAATTTACTTGAGGTGGCATATAGCATAACTGCACAATGATAACACAAAAACTATTATTTGAGATTTGCCCTGCGCTTCAGAATTTCCTCCGAACATCTTTTGTGCGTTCGGACATGTTCTGCACTCCTGGTTCTGAATTAATGCACGTATTCATCAATGCTTTAACTTTGAATATGTGATTCTATTGCATATGTATGCATAAATCCTACACACTGACACACACATTTTGTTTGCCGTTTCACAAAAGAATATTTGAATGTTATTGAAATTTCCTACGTTGAATTTATGATAAGCTAAAAAGATTATGATACAGCTAAAAAGATCTTTTAGGACATTATTTAAAAGTGTCATGACAGTCTTTATTTATGGGTGATATTAACTTTTTATTACAGAAAAAGATTGATAATTAGGCTTTTATTTAAAAAATTATTTGAAAATTCTCTTTCTTCTTGTCGTTTTTAAGTGTAATATATTTTTAAAAATCACTCACCAGATTGCTTTTCAATTTGAGATGTGAGATTTTTGTCGGATGTGAAGAGGTTAAAACGGGGGGGGGATGTATTAAATTGCATATTTTACGGTCCGTACCATTGTGTTATTTATGTTAAGCTTTCGTGTTAAAGGAATTTCACTGTATGTGTATTTGGGATGTGCATTTTTTCTGCCTTAGCTCATTTAAAATGTTCAAAGAAAATTTACAAATATTTATTTACCTTATGAAGTAGGTTTAATCAAATTCTCGTTCAGTGTTTAAAACATATAGTTTTAGTTTTTCCTGCTTTCTAGAAAACACAGTCACAATAACCCTAAATGTTGGCTTTTCCTAGAAATTATTTATTTATTAATTTCCTGCTATCAAAACCTAAAAATGAATACATATACCATATGTACACTTATATTTATACAAATTTCTTGAATTTAAAAAAAATAGGCACTGTTGTGATCATTTTCTTGAAAACAAGATAACCTTTAAAGAGTTAAAATAGTTATAAGATTTCTTCTGTTACAAAGGTACAAATTAGCAAAAACCATAAAAGTTGTGCAAACCCAAGAGAAATACACAAAAAGTAAATAAAACGGAAATACTTGAATGTTCCTTGGGTGGCCCAATTCCATTTGATCCACAGACCAGTACCCGTCCGTGGACCAGGGGTTGCGGACCATTGCTCTGAAATAAAATTTCTTTGCTTCTAAACAAAACTGATAATGTCTTAACATAACAATATTTTCCAATAACAATATTTTCCCAAATAACAATATTTTCCCAAATACTAGTGATGGGGAATGTGTATCCTAAACACTTCAGAAGCGGACAGCTTCCTGCTACCAGGCTTTCCAGGAAAGCAAAGACAGTTCAGGGAGACGCGCAGATATAAAGTACAAAATAATTAATTGATGGTCGCACTTTATGTTACTCAACTTTAATCATCATGACCCATCTTCCGATCTTGTTTCAATTTCAATGTTACTTATATCGGAGAACTTGGAACAGCTCGACTCATTTTCATCTTCATCTGTAATAAATTCCGACCCACTACTGTTTTCGTCATCCATATTTCATTCAAATTAAAATTAAATTCGATATAAAAACGCACATGTGGTCTAAAATTTATAACTCGCAGTTACTCTAAACACTAACAAAGAAACTAAGAATCCTCGTAGAATCAGTTCTATCGCCCCTCCTTCTTGGAGTGAACGTTTCCTGTATGCTATTCGTTCAAAGTGTCCACGTGATCCCATGTGAAAAAAAGAGTCATATCTCCCTCTACAAGACATAAGAAAACTTTATTGTCCTCGCAACGATATGATTCTCTTTTGTGTATGGTGAAAAGTAGGGATGGACGCGAGACGAAAAATAAGCGTCTCGCAAAATAGCCTAAAAGCTTGTCTCGTCTCGCAAAAATCCCTATATCGTAATGTTAAAAATGTGTGTCTCGTCTCGTGAAAAAGCTGTAAATCTCTGTCTCGTCTCGCAAAAAAGTCGTCTCGCGTCCATCCCTAATGAAAAGAGGACACTATGTACGGAGCCGTCCTTACGCATGTAATACGAATTACGGAGCTGCAGTCAAGTGGTTAATATGTATACAGTCCCTCGTGAAAAAATTACCTTATCTAAAAGCTATTCTAAATTTGACAAACTTTTCTAATTGAAAGTATGTTTTGATCACTTTTAAAAGATAATTGCTTTAACGTCTATTTTGAATCATCTAGTACATATTGGCAAATTCCAAGCTCGCCACGTCTTTTGATCCAGCCCTCGGAACAGGTAAAACCCCCATATTAAACCCATATAACCTGTTCAAACTCCCATATAAATCCCAATTATGTGGCCTGTAACTTCACTAACATCCTTAAAGTTTGGCTAACAACTTTTCAAAGGTTGCCCATACCTGACCAAGTATAAAAATGGTTTGTTATCATTTTGTATAAGTAATGTTTTATCTACTAAATTATTTTATTTAGAATCTGGTGCCGGAAGGTGCGAGACATTTTTCACAAGTCCTGTTCCAGAATCTAGTGGAGCTAAGCAGAAAACGGGTGTTTCTAAAGGTAAAATTACATTTTTTAATTGATTAAATTGAAACGTTTGGCATATTTGATCTTACAGCTTCGATACCAATTAAAATTTGAAAGGGAATCCCCATTTCTGATAATTTTGTGTAGAAGTTTCTTGAAGATCTCATTATTTGTATACATTTAATACTCTTCACATATCTTTTGATACAGCTTTTTTTTTTTTAATTTCAATAAACTTATTATTTATAGGTCGTGGTAGAAGACAGGATGAACTTACCCAAAGAGCCCCTGGATGGGCATCTGTAGGAGCTTGGCAGCAGAAGGATACTTCTAAAGGTTTTGTTTGACTAGAGTATATTATATTATTTTTGCTAGAAGTTGCAGTAATTTTACTTAATGATTGATAGTGCATAGTTTTACTTTAGTAATCTTGCTATTCAAGTTAAAAATCTAAATTAGAAAGCTAGTGGATCAAGACACTGAGCATGATAGGTGGCTGAAATGTGAAGGTCTCATGTTACGACCTATAAAAAAGCCTTTGATCTAACAGTCCGAAGTTTTGGGTTATTTTCTCCAAATGTAATATGAATAATCATTCAAACCCCTTAAAAAGTCCTCCACCCAAGGCACCGTCAGTAAGTAGATAACCCTAGAGTAGCCTTGCCTTAATACACAATAGAACAGTAAATTAGAAAGAAAATTGCACAAGAGTCCTCTTCTGTTTACACAGAAGATTATATATATATCTAAAGTTGACAACTTGTTAGTCTTAACTATATATATAGTAGTTTTCTTGTCTGTTTGTGTTCCTTTGCAATAAGAATCCAGAATGTTTGTTAGGTCTGAACCAAATTTGGCTCATTGACTAAATAGGTCAAGAAAAGACTATTGCTAGAAAAAAGAAAAAAAAAAACATAGTTTTTTTTTGGGGTATTTTATATTTGTCTAGTTTTTGGCTATTTTGTTACAGTGAGCTGAATTCTCATCCAAAAACTATATGTATAGTATTTACTGTGTGTGTGTGTACATATTATGTAAACACTATACGCATCTTGCGTTGTTATTTTTAACAGAGGTGTCAGATCCTCCATAAGGGACGGCGAATAGTGGCTTCCATTAGAGTGTGCCCCAGTGAGAGGAAGACCGTTTTAGCACGGGGTCCCATAATTTTGAACCAATTCCAGAAGAGCATGTAATTGGTTCAACATTAGGGGATCATTATCTTACACTACACATAGTATACTATATAGTATGTGTAGCGTATAGATATATACTAGCTGCGTACCCATTATTTGTACGAACTAATCAAATGTTCTTATTACCCATATATGTGACATTAATTCCATACTTACGAAATTTCAAAATATGAGTAGTTCTTTTATGTCAATGTTTATGTCATGAGTCAATTTGCTTGAGGTGGCATATAGCATAACTGCAGAATGATGACACAAAAACTATTATTTGAGATCAGAAAGAGTATAAAGCGTTTTGCAAACAAATCTTTTCACTTTCAAAGTGCTTCTTCAAAATTAACTTTTGCTTTTTTGATTTTAGTTATTAAGTTTTTTGTGCTTATAAAACATAAGCTTATTTACGAAATTCACTGATTTTCACGCAAAATTCACCAAGTACAAATCAAACTACAAAAATAGTTTTCTTACCTTTTTTCTTTTCTTTAAATACACTCGGAACAGAAATTTGCCAGGCGCTTCAGAATTTCATCCGAGCCTCTTTTGTGCGTTCGGACATGTTCTGCACCCCTGGTTCTGAATTAATGCACGTATTCATCAATGCTTTAATTTTGAGTATGTGATTCTATTGCATGTGAATTCATAAATCCTACACACTGACACACACATTTTGTTTGCCATTTCACAAAAGAATATTTAAATGTTATTTAAATTTCCTACGTGGAATTTATGAATTTATGAATTTTTTTTTCAAAATTCATAAAGAACTTTTAGGACATAATTTAAAAGTGCCTTGACAGTCTTTATTTATGAGTGATAGTAACTTTTTATTACAGTAAAAGATTGAGAATTAGGCTTTAAAAATTTATTTGGAAATTCGCTTTCTGCCTGTCGTTTTTAAGTGTAATAGATTTTTTTAAATCACTCAGGAGATTGCTCTTCAATTTGAGATGTGATATTTTTTTCGGGTGTGAAGAGGTTAAAAGGGGGGATGTATTAAATTGCATATTTTACGTTCCGAACCGTTGTGTTATTTCGTGTTAACCGATTTTTCATGTTAAGCTTTTCGCGTTAAAGGAATTTCACTGTATGTGTATTTGTGATATGCATTTTTCCTGTCTGAGCTCATTTAGAATGTTCAAAGAAAATTTTACAAATATTTATTTATTTTATGAAGTAGGTTTAATCAGATTCTCGTTCAGTGTTTAAAACATATAGTTTTAGTTTTTCCTGCTTTCTTGAAAACATAGTCACAATAACCCTAAATATTGGCTTTTCCTTGAAATTATTTATTTATTAATTTCCTGCTATAAAAATGTCCAAAAACTTAAAATGAATACATATACTACACTTATATTTATATTTATACAAATTTCTTGAATTAAAAAAAAATAGGCACTGTTGTGATCATTTTCTTGAAAACAATATAACCTTTAAAGAGTTAAAATAGTTATAAGATTTCTTCTGTTACAAAGGTACAAATTAGCAAAAACCAAAAAAGTTGTGCAAACCCAAGAGAAATACACCAAAAGTAAATAAAACGGAAATATTTGAATGTTCCTTGGGTGGCCCAATTCCATTTGATCCACAGACCAGTACCCGTCCGTGGACCAGGGATTGAGGACCACTGCCCTGAAGTAAAGTTTTTTTGCTTGCAACTGATAAAGTCTTAACAATATTGTCCCCAAAACAATATTTTCTAAAATAACAATTATTTTCCCAAATAACAATACTTTCCCAAATACTAGTGATGGGAATGAGAAACAACACAAGTTTTGTATCTTAACCACTTGAGTACGTCGTCTAAAGAAGCGAACGGATTCCTGCTACCAGGCTTTGCAGGAAAGCAAAGACAATTCAGGGAGACGCGCAGATATGAAGTGCAAAATAATTAATTGATGGTCGCACCTTATGTTACTCAACTTTAATCATCATAACCCATCTTTCGATCTTGTTTCCATTTTAGTATTACTTATATCGAGAAATTGGAACAGCTCGACAGAGACGATATTCTCTTTTGTGTATGGTGAAAAGAGGACACTACGTACGGAGCCGTCCTTACACATGTAGTACGGATGGAGCCGTAGTCAAGTGGTTAATATGTATACAGTCCCTTGTGAAAGAATTACCTTATCTAAAAGCTATTCTAAATTTGACAAACTTTTCTAATTGAAAGTATGTTTTGATCACTTTTAAAAGATAAGTGATTTAACGTCTATTTTGAATCATCTTGTACACATATTTGCAAATTCCAGCTCGCCACGTCTTTTGATCCAGCCCTCGAAACACGTAGAACCCCCATATTAAACCCATATAAACTATTCAAACTCCCATGCAAATCCCAATTATATGGCCTGTGTCTTCGCTGACATCCTTAAGTTTGGCCAGCAACTTTTCAATGGTTGCCCATACCTGACCTACACTGCAAAAAATATTCCTGTAAATCAACAGAAAAAGTCTGGCAGCAAAAAGTTGCCAGAAATATTCTGTAGGCAGAAATTTTTTGTTGCCAGGAGCTGTATGTTATATGACAAAAAAATTCTGTTCCCTACAGAAATTTTCCGTATACATATAAAAGTCGTTCCCAAGCGGCGTTTTACAGTTGATTTCTGTATACAGAAACTATCTGTAGGGGTTACAGAATCATTCTGTTGAATGACATTTATTACTGTCGACAGAAAATTTCTGTATACAGAAATTTTCTGGCAACTTTTTGCTGCCAGTAATTCTTCTGTATACAGAAAATTCCTGTATACAGAAAGATGTTACATTCTGGCAACATTTTGCTGCAGTTTTTCTGTTAATTTACAGAAATAGTATTTTTAGTTATTTCATATATTACTATTATATTTCTCCAAATGTTTAATTTTTTTATACATATACTAAAAAAATTTAATAAATTTACAACAATATAATTTGTAATACATGAAATAAATATAATACCAATAAGTAGTCTGGTATTATACTTATTATATTATTACTATTATATTTTTGTAAATGCATTAAAAATTTTAAATATGTGTACAAAACATATGGTACTGACGTATTATCCTGGAGGTCATTCCTGACAAACTATGTCAAATGAGTTGCCAAACTATTGGCAATATATTCAAAACCATTAATAATTTCATATGCCCGGCATTTCTCTCGGCAAACCGCCGGGATAATATGCAAGTACCAAAAATATTTAAACATTTGGAGAAATATAATAGTAATATAGGAAATAACTAAAAATACTATTTCTGTAAATTAACAGAAAAACTGGCAGAAAAATATTGCCAGAATGTAACATCATAGCTGCCAATTCAGACAGTTAAAAAAATAGAAGATTTTTTTTTTAAATTACCATGCAATATCGACATTTTATTTTGAAATCTTGTTCAACCAGAAACGTTGTAAAACAAACATTCTGCCTTTATTCCAATTAAATCGTTGTCGGTGGTAAAAATAGATCTTATTGAAGGAGATGCATCAATAGCTTTTGCACTTTTAAGGTGCTTAGCTATCTTCGTGTGCACAACTATGTCGCTTTTACCTCCGTGCGATATCGAGAAATCACACCCACACACCGAGCAAAATGCATGCTTATCACCGAGCTTCGACTTTAGCACGAACTTAAAATCCTTCACATAACCATCTTTGAAAGTTTAGTAATATTTCTTGGTCGGCATTTCGTTTTAGCCGATAATTAATCATCACCGCTGAAGCAGCATGTAAGATCGAAATCAAAACAATTTCGTTTTGCCGTTGCCAGATTGCTGTAAATAAAATCGTATAAGTAAACATGCATATTCAGTGCGCGCAGTTACGACGCCGGCCAAATTCACTTAACTATTATCTATCTACGACTTCCTCTGGAGTATTTGCGGAATCGTAAACCGGCTATCTTTCCCCTCGATTGCGCAGTAAAGGCCCGTTTACATGTGAAAATAGAAAATCCCGGGTTAAAGCGGAGTACAGGGGAAAACTCGCAATGCATCATGGGAAAGCGGGGTTGACTCTGCATTAACCCTCCTTTCGACCAGGAATCTTTCTACCCCGCATTTACCCCCCTAAGTAGGGGAAGCGGGATAGAAAGCAGTGTAAGTCCCGGGATTTACTCCGCATTTTTGCACATGTAAACGGGCCCAAAGTCAACCGTCCTCTAATGTTAGTCCGTAATTAGGAATTATTCAGAAAAATTCGAAAAAAGTGGGAGAAACTTGTTTACGGCCGTAAAATCGCAAAATGACTAAAAAACCGCAAAACTCCCGGGTAAACCGGGATGATTGGCAGCTATGTAACATCTTTCTGTAAAACTAGCCATTTTATCAATAATTGTTTTTTGTGTTCAAAATCTGTACCTACAGATATAAGTATACTCATACTTTAAAATAATCTTAATAGACACAAATAACTCTTCAGTTCAACAGTAAATTAAAAAATTAAAGGTCTGAATTAAACATTCTGTGCGAGTAATAATTGAGAGCTGTTTCAAGAACATGAGTACTTACCGGAGCCGCAACTACTGTTTACGACACCTGGGGCAAACCTTAACTAGGGTGCCCCTCCCAAGGAGCGATAACTGATCTTGGCACTCCCTTTAGCACAGCACCCGCATCATGTGCCCCACTTACTTCAACAAGAGAAATAAGTATTTTTTTCTCATGAAAAGATAGGAGGATGAGTGTACTTGTAATGAAAATTTTTACATATCATTTATAATCATGCCATTAGAGCTCTAAAGCAAAAAATTATTTATAGCAGAGCTTGACAACCTGCAGCCTGTCTCCTTAGATAAAAAGGGGAAAGAAAATGAGAGCATTTTACACTTTTCCTATCATTTTAGAAATACACAAAGTATTTGATTTCCAGTATAATGAAACATTGTTGAACTCAGCAGCAGATCAAGAGAAAAATATGGGGGGAGAAAACAAATGCTGAAAATTTCACCTTTTATTTTCCTTTAGTTGACACCTATTTTATTTACTGTTTTTTTCTTCTTTGGTTAGAATCTGGCAACTAAATAATTGCTTTATAAATAGTTAGCACTAAATTGCGGGATAAAAATTTAAGCATATGTATCATAATAGTGAAAAACAAATGAGAAATTATCCAACATCAGAGAGCATTTTCTCTGCTAGGGTTAATTTTTGACCTACACATTTTAGAAGTCAAAAGCGATCTTCTTGCAAAAATAAATAAATAAATAAATAAATAAATAAAAAATAAATAAATAAATAAAATAATAATAATTCTTATTTATATAGTCAAACTTGAATAATTCAAAGTTGAAATTTTGAATTGATCATGTTCGAGTTATCCAAGTTTTGCTGTATTAATGAAAACTACACTCAATACTTTTACTCTTGTTCACTTAAATTAAAAATAACTCATTTCAGATTCTATTTTAAACACTACAGTTACAAGAATGCATTGTTGCCATAAGTTGTTAAATTGAACCATTAAATGAAAGTCACTTCTAGAAAAACTCTTGAAAATAAATGAAAATGCATAAATATAAAACAAATAAAGTATTAAATGGTGCATTAAAAAATAATCTGATTTTGAATGCTATTGTAGCTATTTTGCATTTTTTTTTCCCCCAAATGTGTAGCAACAGAGCTTTAAAAATTATCTGGAAGCACACATACGCTTTACTCCTAGCAGAGGTAGTGACACCTGGTATTCTCGGAAAAATCCAAACCATTTAGACTTAAAAGTCACAAAATTAGTTAACTAAAATTATCAGCTACACTATTAAAAAAAAAAAAAAAGAATCGGAAGTGTTGCCTTAAAATATGGGGTAGCTCTTGTAGTTTAAATTGCAGGAACATTTCTGCACTAGGCAGGCAAGGTATCTATAAATGTTTCTGCATATTTTGGAAAAATATTTAAATATTTTCCCACTTTTTTTGCAAAGGTTTCTAGATTAAAGGTGAATAGATATGTAATGTTTCAGCATATTTTGGGGAAAATATTCAGTAACCTCTCTGTTTATTTCACAAAGGTTTCCGAATTAATATGCAATATTCCTATTAATAAATTGAATTTTATTAATTTTAATGAGTTTTAAAATAAGGGTTTAACTTATGACTGCTTTTTTTACAAAAGAAAATCTTAAAATATGAAAAAGTAATTTTTACTATCATAAAGTCATAAAAAAATCATAAATTACCAACTGATTTTGGTTCCCTGCAATTTGTCATACTAAAATTGTACATTGGATTTTTCACCCCCCCCCCTCTATGAATCTTAAACAAAATATAAGGTTCTTTATAGAACCTTTTATTTGTTTGAGATAGTTTTCAGAGAGGGCGGAAAAAAAATATTATTAGCTGACTTTCGGCAGTTCATTTTATACTTAGAAAAAGACTGGAATAACTCCACTGACTTTCCAAACTCTTGATCTTTATCAAGCATTCAAATAAATTTAATCAGCTCAATTAAATGTAGTGTTCAGACACTACTGTACTTCAAATAATTTGAGTGTATAGGCCGCAATGTATAATTTTTTGTAGCCCTGTAAAAAAAAAAAAACTGCAAGCACTCCGCATACTAAAATCTGTACAGTGTGCAAAACAGTGACCTATAATATGCATATCTAATTGAGTACTCTTTAGATGCTACTACACTTTCAAGAATTTGCGCCATAAAGTACAAGAATATTTTGTAGCACTGTACAAAACATGTGCTCTACCCACATCAAAATCTATACAGGTTGTGTGACTGTGACCTATGAACTTTTATTAAAATGCACTATTTAGGCGCTAGCGCACTATAAATGTTTTCCATTTGTAGGAGAGTATGAGAATGTAGGAGATGTATGAGAATTTTTTTTTTTTTTTTTTTTGTAACCCCGTGAACATTGAATGCGATAACACCTCTAGATGTGTATATTTCACACCTTAGAAATTCAGAATACGCCTTAAGAATTTCGGAATGCGTGTTTTTACTCATTGCTTTTCCATATAAAATTAGGTATATTTTGATAAATAATTATGATTTGCTGATTTTAAATTTTAAAAATCTAATTTTTTTATTACTTTTTGTTGAACTGACATTTATGTACCTAGATGTATAATCAGCTATTATTTATGTGTCAAATGCAATTTAATTATGTATTTGAAAATTTAGCATAATTGTTTGTTGTTTTAATTACTTGTTTGGAAAAGAAAATACTTCTTCTAAAAAGGTTAAGGAGTATTTTTACTCATCTGAAAAAAATCCTAGATGGATCACTGCCCATGAACAAATTATCAGCTCTATGCACACCAAAATCTATGCAGGTCATGTGATCGTTACCTATAACATACATAACCAATTAGCACTCAATTGAATGCATCATTCAGTCACTAGCACACTTTGAAGAATTTCTATCTATAGGCCATAACGTAAATTTTTTTGTAGCCCTGTAAAATATTTATAAGTCCTATACACACCAAAATCAAGAACGTTCATGTGGCAATGGTCTATAATATGCATACCAAATTTGAACTCAATCGAATGCACCATTTAGGAGCTATCATGTTCACTCATACACACACATGCACAGATACATCTTCTAAAAATAGTATAAGTGAATTCAGAAGAGCTCAAAACGTGTAAATACATCAAGATCTCTAAAGTCAAATTTTTTCATGATTACAATACTTTCCTAACATGGTACATGCTCGAAAAGTTAAAAAAATAATAATAAATAAATAATTTTTTTCTTAGTAAAAGTTTTCAACAAATTATATATGCCATAAAGTATTTTATTTTAGAAAAGTAGTATATACATTACAAATCATCTTTTCCAAACAATAATATGGCAATACAGATACACAGGACTTCTCTCTGCAAGTAAATTGATACATTTCTGAAAAAAAGAAAAAGTAAAATCAGATACATTTTTAAATATATTTGATAAATTTTGCTGGACGATTCCACCGTTATGTGTGTGACATCTGTCACTGCTTTTTTTAACTCCTTTTTCATAACTCAGCATTGAAAAATCAAGTATCAATATTATCTTGCTTTACATCCTTTTATAAAACGAACATATACACAATAAATATAATTATCTGCAACATTTTATATTTAATTATTAATTTTATAAAACTTGTAACGTGTGAAAACTTATGGGTAACACACAGACATTGGAACTGTCCTGCTCAGCAAACTCCTAAATAAAAAAAAAAGATTTCATTTTTATACTCTATGACACTATAAGTTCCCGACCATATGGTTATGTCTCTGGTTTTAGTGAGCCTCTGGAGACCAGCAAATTTTGTTCATTAATTTGATTTGATTTGAAGTCACCCCCGCAGGGAGGGCGAGATTTTGGAGATTTATGGCGAACAGCTGTTCTCGCTTGTTCTGGGGGTTCGTTCACTATATCCAAAGTTCTGATGTCTGATAACAATAAAACAAATAGAGAAATACAAAACTAGAAAATGGAATTTTTTATATAAGTACTGAATGTTTATTAAGTAAATCAAACATAATGGATCGCATTTATAAGTCTAGAACTAATTAAGTAAAATAAGCACAATTAATCACATTTATGGAAATAATGTACATTCCATTCAGTTGGAAAAACTTGTCACTTACTCAGGTTAAGTCACACTGTCAGTTGACTTAACCTGTCAACGAAATATGACAGGTTAAGAGCTGTAGCTTTTAACCTGTCATATTTCGTTGAGGATGGAAAATGAAATCATCTAAAGTCAAGACGAAATTTCAACTTTTAGTTCACTTTCAAAAGTACCCTGATTTTGTTAATGAATGCTTTTAAAGGATAGGATGGATTACAGGATTGAAAAAGTTATGTCCCCCTCCCCCTTGTTTAGTATTAAGCAAGTTAGTCTCCGCTTATTCTGGTCAAAATCGTTATGAACAGAACAAAATGGAAAAACAGCACTGTTTGGCGACGATCTTTTCAAACACATTCAGACACCAATAAAACATTTTCTGTGTTCCATGAAGTTGAATGTCGGCCAACATTGTCCAAGGATTCTCGGCCCTCTTTAAAATGCGGATGCCATTCATAACCTTGGATCTCGTCATTGTAGATTCATCATACACATTTCTTAGCATTTCCAAAGTCTCATTGGTGTTTTACCTAACTGCTGACAGAATTTAATGATACAGCACTGTTCAAGAAAAGCCATTTTTATGTCACCAAGCTAAGACAACTGACTTTGGAAGGTAGCAGCTGTGAGCACTGTTCGTCCACACGACATGGGATAAATCAACTTGGACAGGTAGGGTTGGGAGAATCCATTCCAAGCAATTTAACTTTAGGTACTTGCTTTCGTCATCGGGAATACCCACAGTCCCTGAAGTTTTGGATCATTCTACATATAAGCTAATATAAAGCTTTCAGCATAAAATGCACACATAATCAATACTTTCCTTAATTGTCATTTTAATTGTAAATAAAATATAACTTTTCAAATTTGCAATGAAATACTAAATAAAGATTAATTAAAATTCATTTTATATTATTCATAGGTAAAACACATAACAGTATATTATATGTAAAACTAAAAAATCTTGGTCATGAAAAAATACCTTTTACAAAGTTAAACAGAAATAGCAGCATACTTGTATTTTGCAATATTAATAATTTAATAAATATGTTATGATAAATGTAATTAATCTGGTAACTATGCTTAATCGCATTATGCTTTGAGTTTTACAAAACATAGCAGTTTTTCAAAATTATGTTTCTAATTGAGGATCAGAAAAAATCCTCCATTATTAAACATATTAGATTATTTTTCACTCCGCTTAAAATTTAGTGACTTAGGATATTTTATAATATGAAATTAAGATATTGAAGTATAACTAAGCAATATTATTTGTAAATGGATTTAAAAATCTGCTAAAAATACCTTTTTCTCTTCGTTCTGAAATTATTCAGCTGAATATATAGTAGAATTCGGACAAATATCTGTTCAGTATTCGGCCTACCAAATGCACCAGTGTGGAGACGTCCTGCATCAATTACAGTTGACGCTGCATTATTGGAAAGAAGCTTTATCTGACTGAGCCATCAAATCACGGGACACTTCCCCCTATGCATGTTAAAACGCAGGTATAAAAATCACTTGCAGACAGTAGGCCACAAAAAATTTAAAGGTATTGCACAAGAGCAAATCAAGCAATGATATCATAAACGATCACTTTTTTACACTTGGGGCTGTTATTTTGGTATTTATAACAATTTCTGGGATTATATTTGTTTCTTAAAAGAAAATAATTCCTTAAGATGATTTTTCAAGAATTTCCAGTTAATCACAAGAAAAAACAAATTATTAAGTGACTAAAGCATTACAACAATCAAAATTATGTTCTTTCTTCCTCCTACACATACCTACCAACATTCCATTATCAAAAATCTTACAGAACACAATAAAAATCAACTAAAGATTAAATGTTTATCCTTACAATACAGTTAATTATAAATACCAATTTTACTAAAAAACCAAAGCAAGTTATGGAGAAATCTTTTTTCATAGTATGAAAATCAGTTATGATTTTTATAAGCTGATTAATGGAAATAAATTTATATCAACATCTGTAAAAGAAAGTCATAAATAATTAACATACCTAAATTTGTCATAAGATAGATTGTTATTCTTTAAGAGTGTTCAAATGTGAGATGAAAATGTATATGAATATGATATTAGCGGGGTACCCCCGCTAGCAAGTGGGGACATGCAACCAGTGTTATATATACCAGTCTCAAATAATATCCAATTTCAAATCTAAGGCTTGCCGAAGTGCCAACATACACCATTTTGCAAGATTTTTTTCAGGGAATCATTCAAAGCATAGACTTAACAGCAATCAAAATGAGAAATATCTGTCACTTATATGGTTCGATCACCGAAAAGTAAAGCAGGAATTTATTTGAAAAGTAGCAGCATTTTTTAAAATTATAAACCATAACGTGTTTTATTCATCATTAACTCTGATGTACTAAATGCGATGATTTCAATTCTCTGAAATTTGGTGGAATTCCCCCAACTTAAATCAATTACTCAATTTGGCGAGAATTCTAAAGATAGATCGCTTGAAATCCCTTAACTGCATTATTTCTGCTCAGATAATTAAAATTTTACGCTGTATTCTACTAAAACCTATACACTTGTTTTCAAAAATGCTATTTCCGTAACGGAGTTATTGGAAAAAATCATGCGATTTTGGTACATAAATATAAATAAACTAATTATGCCAGGCACTTCAACATTTTGAAAATGTCTCTTTAAGCTTTTTTTCTAAAAGTTTTGAAACTGATACAGATTTATCATTTATTTCAATATTTAGTACAGCTTGTAAAAATGGAAATTTTCTCAAAATACACTCTTTGAAAAATCTTGCAGCTCAAATCTATGTTTAAGAATTTTTTCTGAAAATTTCACAAAACCCACAGCTTTTTCGCTTATTGCAGTGTGTAAAGCAGCTTATGAAGAACCATCTGGATTTTTTTGGAGACCACGGTGCTATTAGTTTATTCAATTTGTGTACCAAGACTAAAAGCAGAGTTTTTTTTTCTTCAACATACACCCTTAAGCTCTCAGTAGGTATATTGCACCAAGCCTAAAACTGTGCAGACCACTAGAACTCACTTTCTCAATGGCATATCAGCCATTTTATTTTTCGCCAAACTAAAAAGTTGGGAATAATACCGTAAGCGGGTGTCGGTTGGGTTGGCGACTTTTTTTTTGTCGCTAACGTCTAACCTTGGTGACTTGTTTTTCGCGCCAAACAAAACATAAACATACGTAGACACATAAGGAAAAAAATAAACCCAAAACTACAATATACTTATCTAAACACATTAAAACATTAGTAGACATATTTCAAATGCAATTATAAACAAAATGTACATAAACAAAGCACTAGCTCTAGGCACGTTAAAAAATAAATAAACCATAACCTTCAAAATATTCAAAATGCTAAAATATGTTTCTGCACATAATTATACAGCAAAATTTCCCTTAAAACATTAAAATAACAGATTTAAATTAATAGAAAAACATTCAAATAAACTTACTGCCTTCCCCCGCCCCCTACACACACATACATACAACTCCCCACAAACAACTCAAAAATACATATATTCAATCATATTTAACCTGAATGGTGCACATGATTTCAAAAAAATATACTGCAAATATTTTCATAAAATGTTAAAAACACTCTTTAAAAATATCAGAAAACCACTATAATAAACCGACTACTTCCTCCCCCACGTGATTTTTGCAATTTAATACCTTCAAAACGCACAACATTTACACTATTAATCAGAATAGAATCAAATCTGATCACAAACAACTCAAAAATCCTTACATATTTATTCATATTAAACCTAAAAATTGTACGGGAATTCTGTAAATCATGAGCAAACCCATATAACAAATAAAATTAACCATCCCTCTTAAAACCTTTAAATTTTTTTTTTCATCCCAATTCACAAAAAAATAACAACATACTAAAAACCTTACATAGTTATGAAAACATAAGACCATAAATATTCTCAACTATACACCGCTGAACCGTA
Source organism: Cheiracanthium punctorium (assembly GCA_038373885.1). Taxonomy (NCBI): domain Eukaryota; kingdom Metazoa; phylum Arthropoda; class Arachnida; order Araneae; family Cheiracanthiidae; genus Cheiracanthium; species Cheiracanthium punctorium. The sequence continues at coordinate 45,598 of JAWZYV010016098.1, read as the reverse complement.
AAGCAAGGAATAAACATTTAAATAAATAAAAGCACCACATACCTTTAATTTTATTCATGAACAACGCGAGTTCATCACAAAATAAAGCCATCACAAGCATTCAAATAAGCATATAACAACTATACTTCAACACACGCTATATACATATTCTTCACAACTTGCAACAAACATTTTCAAATTTTTGTCGAAATTCACTTGATAAAGAAATAAGAAACAACTCAGCGTATAAAGGAACCGATTTCATTACAGCTCTACACAAATTATCTACATTTATTATAAAACCAAGCAAACATTCCACTTTTCAAAAATAACCATTATAAAATACAGAACTTCAGCAGACGACACGACTTCCATTCCCGGCGAATTCAAGTTCAGTTATTTTGCCAGTTAAACTCCTTGAAATTTGTTCAACCAATCACATAATTCCTTCAAACAGCATGGTTTCTCATGACATCATAAAACAACATAACTCTGCCGGAAGGGTTGCCGAATAGCTAATCTCGATTGGCAACGCTGCCAGGATTGTTTAGTTACATATAGTAAGCTTTGGCGACGCATCTCCCTTGGCGATGGGCACCTGCTTACGGTATTATCCCCAAAAAGTTTTACATATTAGCCTCAGAAATCTTCAATCCTTATTATTTTGCATACAAAACATTTCATTCCTGCTCCGATTTCCCATGCACATTATAATTAAAAGCATGCAGGCATATTATAATTTAAAAAATAACCATACAAAAATAAACTAACAAAAAAGATCATTATTATTCTTTTATTTTTACTTATTTAAGAATTTAAAACATTTTATTCGGCAAAATTGCCACACATGACAAACGCGATGCTTATTTCACACGTTTTTCACTATGGGGGTTACAATTACGGAAAGCTTTCTGTGTGGAAATCATAAAAAAATCTCTTAAACTCTGGGAACGGGTGGACTTTCAAAGTTTTAAAGTGGACTATCATTTATTCTATATTATTTTACACATCTGTGCAAAATTTCAGGCCGATTGGTCCATTTTTGTGGATTTGTTTACGGTCTAAACCTACAAACAGAAATTCACTTTTATTATTACTTAGATTTCTGTGTATCAAAAGTATATATTTATAAAAAAACATTAGTCAAATTTACACATTTAAGCTAATAATAAATGGTGGTATCTATGACAAGTTAGAAAGAAAATGGAGTTTCTGCTGTATAAGCAAAAAAAATCAATCATATCTTTATCTCATACTGTTCTCAATTTAATAAATTTACAAGCATAATTTAGCTGAACATTAGTGACTGAGGTAGCAAAGTTTAAAAATTTTTGTTTTAAGAATTTTGTTGAATAAAAACACTTCTTGCTAAAAATTTTTCAATAATGCCGATTAAATTTATATCTTACAATGTAATCAATTTCTTACATTAAACGTTACATGTTGGCAGCAATGCTCCTAGCATAAATAATGTTCATTTATTAAATCAAATACAGTTCCGTATTAAATTCTGCACAGAAAAAGCCCAAAACTATGGTGAGAGCTTCAAGGGTGAAATGAGTTTTTAAAAAAACACTTTATCGACTGACAGGATTATTAGGATTTTGTTCAACCCGAAAAATCCCAGGTGGATTAAAAAAAAAAAAAACCAACTGGAAAACTTAAATGGTTTTTTTTTCTTCAAAATTTCAACTTTAATTACATAGGTAATACATCTCTTAATATCAGTACACTAATTGCAGGGTTCAATGCATATGATAATTGGGTTTGTATTGCGGCCTCGTCACAAAATTACAAATGATTAATATGGCCCTTTGGAATTTGTGTTAAATAAAAGTACTAAACTTATAATAAAAGCAAAACTCGTTACAGCTTTTTATTGTTATTATTATTCTGTGATGAATGCCAAAAAACATTCTACAGACAGAAAATATAAAGTGGGTAAAATTATTTATTCCAAACTTAAAGCTCTACTTTTTCAGGTTTTTAAAGAAAAACTAAACTTGCCTGACAATTTATGAGCTAATTTCCCGGCGGCGTATGAATCTGAAATCGTATCAGTACTTTAATTTTAAAATTGAAAATTTGTGTTTTTCTGTTTCTTTTTACAGATATACATAAAAAATAAAACTAGAGTAACATGAATTGAATATAATCACAAAGTATTTTAACGCTGCAATCGTAAATCTGCACACATAATTTCATTACACCGATACGATGCCTATTGAACCTCATAAGTTTAATATCTATTTCACTGTTTCTGTAAAATACTTCAATAAAATGAGAGTGATGATTAGGAACCGAGAAAATTAAATTTATTCAGGCTTTACTAATTGTTTTATACGAGAAATAGTTTGTAAACATTAGGCTTAACGGCTTTAAAATACACTACTATATACGGATAGAATGTCGTTGTGTTTTAAAGCATGAGTTTTTTGGAAAAGCAACATTTCTTAGAAAAAGATTTCAGAAAATATAAGTAATAATTTTAAAAAATTACCTTTAAAAATAACCGACAATTCTTTACGCTGGTTAAAGCAAGGTTCACTTCGTACGTAAATGGATGTTTGGTTTGGTTGGTTGGTTCGCTGCCACGGCTACAGATAAATGTCGTTAAACAACGAAATTCTGAAATATCTGTTTTATAACATAAAATATAGCAAATTTACGTGGAAAGCATAGTTAAATTCTGTTAACATTTTTTTTCTGTTGAAAAATGACAGAATAGTTCTGTATTTTTACGATTATTTTTTGCAGTGTAAGATACAGGAAGCGTAAACTGCACCAAACAGAATATTTTATCAAGTTTATTATACTGATAAAATTTACCATAAAAGCAACAGTTACTCGTGTTTCTTAAACTGAAATATGTGTATGAATAATGATCCCGTTTTCAATTTTTAAGTACAATTTTAACTGTTGTTAAAAAAAAAATACCAATAATAAAGTTGATAAATTTGTGATGAATAATTACAATATAACAAATTTTCATTTTCCGCCTAAATTTCCCCATGCATCATGACGCATTTCCTAAGCCAGCAGGCTTTTTTCTCGAAGGTCATTGCCAAAAGCGTTGCATAATTACTTCAAGGGCCAGAGTTCATCCTTTTTGTTATAACGAGTAGATGGGAATTTTAACATGTACGCCTTTAAAAATAACGATATATCTTCCATTACACCCTCAACACGTTCTTATTAATTACACAAAGTAATAAATAAACTTTAAACACATAAAGTTTAAAAAAATGTACATCTTACGAGTAGTTATCCTGCTGTCTCTGTTTCCAGCTGAAGCAGTGTAGCGTGTGCCTGCGCGGAGTGCGCTGACTTCGACATGGCTAAGAGCGCAATGCCGGCTCCCTGTACCGAATTTTCTTGTACAAAGGAACCCAGAATAAAGATCGATGTCCTGTATTCTGTGTCTGAGTCTTTTTTCCCACACAGCCAGTAAACCCTTTATGTGCCCGCCGCGAGGGACTACACATGAGCTCTTGTGTTTGCTGCGAAACCCCTGTAAGAATGCTTACTCGGACTTCTCGGGCTCACTAAGCTTAGTATTATCTTAGCAAGCTCGTCCGTTCGTCCAATCCAAACGTTCAAACGTCCAAGATTGCATAGGATTAGAGTAAGCGTAATTGCGCAATCTTGTGTTGGCTTATGGGCCTGCCAGAGATTCAAAAATCGGTAAGCGCACTTTGGACATTTCGTCTTTCATGATGGCGGTAAGAAGTCAGGTGATCTGTGACATCAGTTCTTCCGCCAAAATACTTAGGCCTGCCTCGTAACCCTTTGAGGCGCAAACCTTTCCCAATGCTGAAAAAAGGGCAGCCGTTGGACTTTAAAGGGCAGCCGCTGCTGTGCCCGGCACAGCCAGCTGTCGTCAAGTAGGGTATCTGGATCTGTGGTCAAGTCAAAAAGGGTCTCTAGATCTGTGGCCCGCGATGAACGTTTCGATCGTCCGCCATCTTGCTGGTAGTTAAGTCGAGTGATGGCAACGGCTGCCCTTTTTCAGCATTGGGCAATCTATCCGGATGTTTCTCGCATTCTTCCACATTTCAGCAGATGTCAGTGCTGTTAAAAAGAATCGTGACAATTTTTTTACCGGAAATGGCGTGCTAAAAAGTAAAGGATTCTCGTGGAGCTATGTCACCCGCAACAATTTTTATAGAAATCAAATCTATTCTTCGTGACTGGCAACAGTCAAAACGTAAGAGTTGGGTGTTCCCAGACCGGGATCACTGCGCGTTAAAGGGTTAACAGTGAAAAATCTCAAAAAGGGAGCGGCGGATGGGAGTATCAGCCCTATGTGATAAAAAAGTGCATGTTCGGTAACTGTGTATTGACGTATGTCTTTGATTTTGGGAATAGCAAAAAATTAAATAATTGCATGTTTAAACCGTATAACGATCTATTCAGGGACTTTACATTTAAAAGGTAAATAAAGAAACTCTAAATATACTGTATATTTACTTAACACATAGAGTTTAGTAAATAATCTTAGTCTCAAAACATTCCTAAAATGCAGTTGCATAAATCTGTCAGCCAAGAAAGGGGATATCGAAGATTTTGCTTATGTAGCGCATTCTTTATCACACACACATGCAACCTTAAATAAATGCACACAGGCACGGGAAAAAACGAAAGTTCTCGACGATCTTTTTTGTTTTCGAAAAGTCAAATGTCATGCGGAGTAAATAAATCTCATGCAGTTCCATCGATGTGTTTCAGATGAAACCCATTTTCCAACCCATGTGATTTACAGGAAAAACGGACTCACATAATGAGCTATAGGAAGAGAAACATTTATTTTAATCTAATAAAATGTAGGATGCGTGAAAAATTTCAGTTAAATAATATTTCAGAGGAAAATATTGACGGGAAAATTTTGTTTCTGCGGGCATGCACTTAATCTTTTTACGTTGTGCATTCGACAGATTTTTTAGAACAACTAAAACAAACTAGTAGTTTGCATCTGAAATGCATCTGTTGCTTCAGGGTACTATATTCATTCTGTCTTCTGAGACCTTATGAAAAAACTCAAAATGAGGTTTTGAATAACTTAATTCCATTTGTGATAAAAAAATAATGTAAATTCGTGTACTTATTACAATAAATTTTAGAATCTTACTTTTTTTGAGTAATTTCAGTCTGTACTTTCTTTAATGATCTTTTTTCAGTTTAACTTCTATGATAGAAAAATTAGTTCCGTTAGAGTTAAGAGATAATGATTATATTCACGAGTGCTTTGTAATTTCGTTGTCATCATGATTAATAATTTTTTAATCTAAACCAAGCAGAGCTCTTTAACAGAAGTATTGTGCACAGATATTATCAAATACCTGTTTTCAAAAGAGCTTCCTTACAAATAAGAAGGAAAAAGCATGTAAAATTTGATTTATTTTCCTTGACGTTCAACATTTTCCAAATTCATTAGGCTGTTTCTTTAGAAAATGTGCTCAGCAGAGTTGCCAACTGCTCCGGACATGGAGACAGAAGTAATGATTGGATTTTTCTGGAGCCATAAGCTGATGAAAATTTCTAGATTGGATTATGGAAGGCGCTGCCGCTGTAGGCTGGCAAGCCACGTATTTACCATTATTTCAATTCATTTGATTTAATGTGATTTCTGGTGTTACCATTTTTTTATTCATAGCTGCAAACTATTCTGGAATATAATTAACCACTATTTTTAAACAGGAATTTTTGGCTTAGTAAAGAGCAAAACTTTTTGAAGACGGTTAGATGGAGCACCTGGTGGATGGTAGACTACCTAAGATGACAGAAGTAATGATGGGATCATTCTGTAGCCATAAGCTGATGGAAATTTCTCGAGTGGATAGTAGACGGTAGGGATGGACGCGAGACGAGAATCGGGGCTGTCTCGTCTCGTCTCGCAGTGGTAAATCTCTGTCTCGTCTCTCGTCTCGTCTCGTCTCGCAAACACTGTGTCTCGTCTCGCGTCTCGCAAAGAAATTGCTGTCTCGTCTCGCGCGAGACGTCTCGTGAGTCTCGCAAAATTAAGGACTGCGGTTTCGTTACCATTTTATACTAACTTATTATTGGGATTTTACTGAGAATTAATATTAATAATAACAATTACTTACATATAGCCACATTAATAGATATATTAATAACTATATCAGCATATATCGGCATTTGAAGTAAAAGAAATTGAGATTTAATCCGTATATATAATGTCACACCGAAAATATAGTATTTATTTTTATTTACTAGCTGCGTGCCCGTTCTTCGCACTGTAGTAAACGAAAATTTTCCTAACATGAGTAATTTCAATTAATTCCAGTGATGTGGAATCTAAAATAAAAGCAAAATTATTTGACTCTTGGTGTAAAGTTTGCGTCATGAGTATTAACCTGGCATCATTGCAATATAATGACTCAAAAAACTACGTCAGTGTCATTCGCGATCAGAAAAGTGAAAAGCTTAGCGGTTTGCAGAGGACTCCCGACTTTCAAAATGTGTTATTTCTACATCATACTGTTCAAGTTGTAGCATTAAATACCTCAGACACTACATGAAATGGACATCCGTTTGTTTTAAAATAGCTGCGCACCCGCTCTTCATACGAGAAGTAGCGAATATTTTACTAAAATCATATCTGCATGAGACAAAACAGATTTTTTTTTTATTAAGTTCAATAATCTCCTCTGTTGAAATTACTGCAGGATATATTAACACAAATTAGAATTGCTTATCGTTCAGTTGGTTGTAAGATAACCCTTGAAAAATTATAAACAGAACACTTTTAGTCTTTAATTAATCTTTACTATTTACTTTAACGTCAATCTTAAGTCTCTAAAATATGTGTAATTTTTATATTAATGAAAACAAGATTATATTAACGATAATTATAATTATTTGCCTAATATTTCCAATAACATTACCGTGTGTGCATATTTAGATTTCATTATAATATCTCAGTTGGTTAATAGACGTCTTATTTTTTGTTTATATTTTAAATTACTGAACAGTTAATTTGTTGACGACTATCCGTTTGTACTTTTCCACAATAATTTTTAGCGATAGTACTACAGTCGTTATGGTCGCCCTGTTTACAGAAAAATTAAACCATAATCCCCCTAATGTATATCCAGTGTGGATTTTTTTTTTTTAATGAAAAGACATCTAACAGGCGAAGATAATTTTAGAATAGGAACCCAACTGCAAGATAAAATGATGGGGAGGCAAAACATTTATAAAAGTTTTGCAAGCCGAAGGAAGGGAAAACATGATAATATAAACGAAAAGAGAAATAGTTTTTAAAAAAATTGCTTGCATTTCTTTCCGTTCGATATTACACTGAAAAAAAAACATGCCTCTGACATCTAGAAAATAATTGGGGGAACTAGAAATTCTAGGACTATGTGATCCCTATAAATTCTAGATCAAAGAACGAGACAGTTCTAGTTAAATATTCAGAACCAGGTACCCAGAATCTTCTAGTTCCCTGAACTAGAAAAATTGTATTTGGGATTAGAATTTCTAGGTTTTGAAAATAATTCTAGATCTCACAACTAGAAATTCTGGTTTTAAGAACTAGAATTTATAGATACTTTGAATAGAATATTTAGTTTCCTGAAACAGAACTCTTTTGCTTCATGAACTAGAATTTCCAGTTCCTCTCCACTGAGAGATAGATCTGAGGATTACCAATTTATAGATACCTTGATTGGAATATTTAGGCTCCTAAAACAGAACACTGGGTTTTGACTAATAATTTATGGACACCTCTTTCAAAAATTCTAGTTTCATGGACTATAATTTCCATTTCCTCTCCACTGAGAGGCAGGCCTGGGAATTATAATTTACTCATTTATTTCATTAAAATATTTAGCTTCATAATTAAAAATTACCAGTTCTCTGAAAGATCTCAGTACCAGGCTCAAAAACAATACACAAGAATCAATGTATGGAATAACTTACCTGCACAAATTAGAGAAATCTAAGTATCTTTGCAATTTAAACAAAAAGGTAAAATGTACTTTGACTTTTACTTTTATATTCTTAAATAAGAAATAATAATTAAGGTCCTTTAATTTAAACCAGATACTTTACTGTTTTGGGGCTAACTTTGCTTGTTCTAAATTTCTTTCAGTTACTTAATACAACTGAATATTATAGTTTTTCAGGAAACTTGCTTGCATGTTCTGAAAATCAGGTTTAGGCTCGCAATCACAATAATTACTCCATTTTGTGGATTTCAAATGCTAATTAAATACTCAGCAGAAAAAGACATTAAAAAAATCTGAATAACTAATGTTTTCCAATTATATTTTTTTGTTTAATATAGTTTTGTGACAGTGGCATATACAAAAGGGCAGTTTGGGCCTTTACCCCCCCCCCTTGTCAAAGTTCTTTAAATAAAATGTCCATAATTTTTTAGCTTAAATATTACACATTTTAACACAAAGTTATAACTATACCCCCCACCTTGAAGGAAGTTTGCATACGCCACTGTTTTGTGATATAATTTATTTAATATATTTTTCCACAATGTCAAGTAAAGTTGCAACATCATCACCAACAATTTTTCAGAACATACCACAATTTTCAACATTAGTTAAAGAATATGTGGAATGACACCACCTGACTTCAACACTTCATCGCTACAAAGTGTTAAAATTCAATTTAACTCAATTGGATGTAGTGTTAAGACACTAGTGCACTTCAAATAATTTGAGTCTATTGGTTAAGTAATACTTTTTTACAGCTCTGCAAAAAGCTGGACAGTAGCAGACTTCAATAACAGTTTTATAAAAAAAATTTTATAACACTTACTCACCAGGCTTATCTGTATTTACATTGCAAATATAACCCATAAAACAATAATAAAATGAAGTTTTATTCTTATTTGTTCTTTAAACTTCTTTTTACTTTTTCGCACAAAAATATTTATTCTTAAAAGTAATAGAATACCCACTTTTTATTTTTAATGTTTAAAATAGTCAATAAGATAACCAAATAATGTGCTTAGTTTTAAAAGTAAATGTTGTTTATAAGATAATCAATAAAAGCTTTTTCTTTTTCAGCAATTAAAGACTAGGTTCTTATACTTTTTAAAGTACCTTTTCTTTGTTAATTTAATTGCACACATATATGCAGTTAGATGACAAATATTGAGATGAATTTACAAATGTTAATTTTCAATTCATCTCAATATTACTAATAATTAATATTCAAGGGAATATATATATAATATATTACAGGTATAAGAGATGCTTTATACAGTTGATTTTCAATAATTTACAACATAAAAATGACTACAATATTTCAAGTGTAGGCAAAGTTTTTATTAATGAACACATATTTATAGATTGTTTACATTTTTTTTCGGTAAAATACTTAATATTTGGATGCAAATAACTACATGGTTTACAAACAGAATACACTGAAATATTAAATATACTAAGAAAGATATTTCATTAAACCTTGAAAATGTTTTTGAAAACTAAATCAATTGTTTTAAGACAATATTAATGAATCAGGAATTGAAGTTTTATCATACAGGTCTTCTAAATTTACCAAATATAATGACATTCAAAATAAAATATTTTAACAAACGATTTTTTATTTTTCTGAAATCATGCAAATGAAACAGAACATCTACAAATGAACCATACTTGACTGCATTGTCAAATTAACCTTTTCTATCTCTCATTTGGAGAATATATTTTAGCAGAAAAACTAGTGTCCAACAATTTGATTATTTACTAAAAAATTTTCATGATGAAACCGAGTAACATTTTAAGGTGTATGCTAGATAAACAATATACAATATATATTTTGAAAGCAACCATAAATATTTTTAGAGGCAAGACAGTATTTTTCTTTTTCCATTGTCCAGTTTTGTTCGAATACAGAAACTAAATGCATAAAAAAAAGCAACATATACAAATGTTGAAAATTTTTAAAGGGCTGGTGATATTTATGGAACATGGAAATTATGATAAGAACTAATTAATTATTATTACTATGTAGTATTAATTATTCAGACATCTCAATTTTGCTTTGGGGATTTATTATTATACAACCATTTAATTTTTAAAATGTTCAAATAAAAAAAAATATGTAATACATAATTTTTTTAAAGCAACACTTTTAGTAGGAAAAGCTTATTTTTATGAGTTGATAGTGCTTATAATTGAATTAAGGGCTTTTCTTACAATGCAAATGCACATTTTAAAGAGATTTCAAAAAGAGAAAAAGCTACCTTTCATCAAATTCTGATGTATACTGTATAAAAAAAAGTTAAACTTACCAATTATTGTTGGTAGTATGTAGACTGCTTATGCTTACACAGACTTTTTCGCAATTCACCATTTAAAATTTCTTGTATAATTATTTATAAATATATTTGATATGATTTTTATACACTTATGAACTAAAAATTGTTGAGATTTGCCACTTTCACATACAAATTGATAAAAAAAAAATTGTAACTCATCTTATTTTACTTTAGGTAATTCACATAACAAATATTGCTGAAGTTTTAAATAATGTTCCTCACATTTACTATCAATACAGACGTTAAAAAATTTATAAACACAGATGTTCACAGAAAAATCAGTAGGCCAGCAAAGTCCACCACGATGTAAAGACATCAAGTAATTTTTTGCATTTAATACAAGTTCCTGCTGCAGTATGAGCAACATGTCCAGCAATATAAATTAAAACTTTCAAATTAGATACACTCACTTTGATTGTATTGCACAAAAGCAAGACATCTAAAAATATGTCAGGTAGCTCTGGAGACTGTTTATCATATAATCAAACAAATATTTGCAGATTAAAATTAATATTTCAGCCGAGTGTCGCATTGAGAAAAATGTTTCTTTTGTTAATTTCGAATTTTTCACATCTAGATCAGGCTTTGTGAATGCAGGAGCAGGTAGATTTTCCAATTTGTCAGACCACTTAAAAACTTGGAAAAACTGTAAATTATGGCATACATGATGATTCAGAGATCATAAAATAACTCACATTTATGTTTTTCTTAGTGTGGTGTTTTTACATTGACAATTTGCCACCATTTTGAAATGACGCCAACGAAATGTAAAGTTCCAATGACATCTTTCCCGATTATGTTTTTGGGTGATTCCAATGCAAGAATGAATTTAATATCAAATAGCTTTAAAGCCAGTTGGACATTCTGAAGTTCTAAATGGTTTGGATATAGTGACTTTATGCTCAAACTTCATGGCAATTTAACAGTTCTTATGGCTTCTTCCTCATACAAGCTTTTAAGGTGTGTAAGAGAGGCATTCATAGGTCTTGTTTATCAGCGCTCTTTTTTTGCTGCTGATCCAGCAATGACCTAATCAGAACATAGAAGGACAGGTTTGATTAGACTCCCGCTGATTAATCCTGTTACTCTGTTTCATCTGAAAAAAAAAAAAAAAAAGAGTAATAAGAATCAAGATATATGATAACTAGGTATAGGATTGCAGTTGCAATATCATGCTTATATTACAGATTTTAGAAAACTAGGGGCCAAGGTCCCCAGACTCGCTATGCTCGCTTACGTATGAGGCATTCGGGCCCCTAATCAGGCTTATTTGTAAAAAAGACATAATTTCAATAGACAAAACCCGAAGATTGGTCCAGATAGAATGTTACCGAGCTACACATTGCTTGGTTCTTGCATCGAAGATATTTTGTTATGGGAATCCGTGTTGTACAGGTCCTGAGCTATACTCCACCTGGAGTGCGGACTCTGCTTATAATCGCTGGAAAAATTATTTGCACTCCTCAGAAACACAATGATATTTAATGTTGCCATTCAAAAGTTATATTAATTAGGAGCTAAAGCGTAATAAAATCAGAACATATGTTTCAGCTGTATTTTTAATAATGTAAAACCTATTGGACACCTTGCGAATTTGCCACCTATGGCGATTTTTCATTATTTGGCGACTTGCGTACATGTAAAGTTAATAAAAGCTACGGAACAGGTAGAATAGCCTGCGACCCATGGCGACTTTTCATTATTTGGCGATTTACACATGCTCACAACCTATATTTACTGTTCATTTAAGGATACCGGAAAACCGTTATCCATATTTTCATTTACATAATCGTTTGCAGATTGGCGTACTTAACACCACGAATTATACCATCTCGTCGAGCTAGCAAATATCCAAAGTGTACTATAACTCCTATAATGGCATAGTTAACGCCCCCAAATATTTCTACTGGTAGCAAATAATTCAGCTGGGCGAGAACCGGCTTTAAGATAATCTGCATTTTAATTATTTTTCATTTTCAAGATATTAGTTATTCTGTTTAGGAAAAACGAATAATCGCTAATTCTAAACTCCTGTTGTCTAAGCGAACTTACTATTTGAAAATTGTCAACTTTGTGTAACACATTTTGAGTTACTTATTTCAAATAGTTTTTATTTGGCGTAAAATGGGGGTAATTCTAACTCATGTTTGTAAATTTCACGCGATTCTAGATACTTGGAAATGCTTTGTTGCAAAGAAATGAACGATTTTATGCCAAATCTGGCAACCGTTCGGTTTATTTTTTCAGTTTTTATTAATATCTTCTAAAATAATTCGATTTTCAAAATTTAAATCAGCTTAGCAGGTACCTCGGAATTTTTTGAATCTGTGGGCACCTTAGTCGAAACTCAAATCCCTACGGTTTAGGAGGAGTTAGGTCAACAAGCTTTGACAGTGCCAGCGGCCTTTACTTTTTTTTAGAATAGAGAGAAAATATAATTCAAATTAAGCTGTCCCAAAAATATGTAAGGACAATGAAACAATTTATTTTTATGAGACATTTTCAAAATTTGGTGACATTTGCTGTCCGTGTAATTTTTTTTTTTTTTTGGTAAACAATGTATAAGAAAATTTATTTCTTTTTATCATGGTTTTATTAAAACAGTTTCTAGTAGTGATACACATTAAAAAGCACAGTACCGTATTAGCTCGAATATAATGTGGCCTTGAAATTTTTCATCAAGATAAGAAAAATCTTACATTTTGATCTCAAATTTAGTATAAAGTTAGGTTTTTAGCAGAAAATGATCAGTCAAAAAATATCCTGTTATATTCAAGCTAATACGGTATTTAATAATATATTTTAAAAAAAGAAATGAGTAGAGATGAAACCAAAATATAGCTGTCCAAATCATAGAACAAGAAACGTGTTATGCAGAATTACTTCCATAAAACTAAAATTTCTTCAGACATACTTAAACATTGTAAAATAGTTTAAATTACATCATGAGAAGGTTTTTATAACATTTAAAAAAAAAATACAAGATTTTTTTATAACTAAACAAAGCTTTTGATAATTAAACATTTTGTGTGTTAAAGTTAAATACAGCTGTCCTGGCATTCATTTCATGTACATTATTTTAAAACTTTTTAAACAACAAAATTGAAATTTGAGAATTGTAACATGTGTTTACCATAAGATTATGGTTGAAAAAACATCCAAGCAAACATCTTGAGGTTTTGGAATTTGACTAAAAAAGCAAAAGCCTGTTTGCGATAAGTATTTTTATTGCATGTTATGTCTACTAGCTTAATTCATTTTACACAATATATTTATTTATTTGTAAATTCAACTGATTAATTTAGATCAATAGATTTTTAGTCCAAATTACCATCTCTTTTCATGTTCTTGTCAACTATTTAAAGTAGCAGCTCCCAACTCAACTTAAACTGCAGACCACTTTTCCACTTCCAATTTACCCACAGACCACTTATAGGAATTATTTCGGGGGGGGGGGGGGGGGAGATAAAATCTAACACAAACATAAATCTACGCAAATTGAAATGATAAAATGAAAAATTAGAAAGGGTGCAGAGAATATTATTTCCACTCACTCAATAATACTGATAATAGTTAATTAACCCTGTTTTACTTATAGCCGAATTGGCAATAGCCAATATTACACAAATGTCTGGCAGTACATCCAACCTAAAATTATTATACTGAGAAATAACAAATAAACATAATAAATAAATAAATTCTAAAAACTGCAAAAATAAAAAATGAGAAAAACAAAGTTTGGTGAAAAGATTTTGCTTTCAATACTTTTTAGAATATATTTTTATCATGTAGAGGGAGAGAGAATCTGAGAAAAAAATTAAGCACTTCTATCTTTTTTAAGATTGGTAAATTATGGCGCAAAAACACAACTACGAACTAGTTCTACCATTCTTTGTAGAATTTAGTTACTTTATTATTATTATGAGGATGCTTATGAGAATAGTCTACTTGCTGTAGTACTGCTGGCTTTTGAAAGAAGTTTTTTTTTTTCTTTTTCTTGATAAAGTAGGGAAAGTCATGGCATTGATTTTCTAACAGTTGAGTGGAGATGTTTTTCTTTCAATTACTGATTTTGTAAGATTTTTATCTAACTCCTATAGGAGAGCTGATTCATCAATGACATTATGATTTTTAAATGATTTGAAAGCGATTGCGAGTTTTTAAAAAAAAATAGCTGAATGATCTAAAAAAAATCGCGTAAAAAAAAACAAGAAAAAAAAACATACTACTGCCGGATAACCAGGTAAAGTGTGGCCGGATACAGTCGAACTCATTTATAACAAGCTCGGATTCAACGAGAACTCTGATTTACCAAGGGAAGCGAGAATATTTGGTTGGATCAATGTCAAGTCTATGGAACAGAAGTCGCTTTTAACGAGCAAGACCTGGTTTTAGCGAGCAATACTTCTTCCGTCTTGCAATCTTTTTTCTCATCTTTCTAGTCTTACTGTCTTATCTTTTCTTCTCTGCAGCTTCCACGGTTCTTTTTCCACGGAGGAAAAAATTCCTCCAGCATTCCAATGTCAATAGGGATGGTTCACAAATCCGGTGCGTATTGTAAATAAGGGGGGTGGGGTGGGAGGGGGAGAACAGCTGCACCTGCTAAGTGTAGGGGTCAAGTAGGAGGGTCAGATGGCTATTCTTTGACCTGAGTTCGTTGAGTAAACACGACAATTTTTATCCTCTCACTATGTCGAAACGCAAAGCTTTATCGGTTGATGAAAAAGTACAAATTTTACGGGAGTTGGATGACGGTGTTAAAAATGTAGAAATCTGCAAAAGGTGTGGAGTCTTCATCTACTGTTTCCACACTGCTAAAAAACAATGGCAAGTTAATGAATGTATATGATCGAAATAAAGACAGACTGTAAACAACTGAAGAAGTGTTCCAAAGAGGATTTGGACAAAGCGTTATTGAAATGGATGAAGGTGCAACGTAGTGCTGGTTTTCCTTTGAGTGGACCTATTCTAAAAGTGCAAGCAGAAAAATTTGCTGAACAATTTGGATATTCTGAGTTCGTGTGTCCGAATGGATGGATTGATCATTTTAAAGTTAGGCATGGCATAACTTTTGGAAAAATATGCAGTGAAGCAAAGTCCGCAAACATGGTTGAGTGAAAAGTGGCCAGGTATCAGAGAGCAGGCCCGGACTGGGAGGGAGGGGCCCGCCCGTCTCAAGAGAAGGGGGGGGGGCTGGTTATTGTGCAACCGATAAATAATAGAATGTGTTAACTTTCGGGGTATGTGGGAGGTATGGTGTTATTATTAATTAATTATGATTGATTATTAATGCATTCATAAAGTATTGATCTATTAATTAATATGTGTCATTCATATTAATTAATCCCTTGTTCATTCGAGAACCCTCACTCAAAAAATTTTGAGAACTACATTTAAAATGAAGTGTTTTGAAGCCTTCTTGGGCCAATTGCAGCTGCAAAATAAAATTTTATGTGTCAAACTTCATTCAAGTCCTATCAGTATAGCATTTTTTTTTCTTTCTTTTTTCTGTTTGGGCAGCAGGGAGGGACTACCAAGGGCCGGGGCCCACCCGTCTGCAGACAGTCAGACACTCTGGCCAGTCCAGGCCTGTCAGAGAAGGACACGCAGCAGATGACATCTATAATGCTGATGAAACAGGGATATTATACAATGTAACTCCACAGTATACCTTAAAATTTAAAGGTGAAAAATGCGTTGAAGGCAAGCTCTCGAAAAATAGGCTAACAGCTTTAGTGTGTTCGAACATGTCTGGCACTGACAAGAAAAAATTCTTGATTATCGGCAAATCAAAGAACCCTAGATGTTTCAAAAATGTGAAAAAGCTACCAGCAGACTATGATCATAGCCAAAAAGCCTGGATGACTTCGGACATTTTCACAAAATTCATTTCAAAATGGGAGAGACAACTGCGGAGAGGAAATCGTAAAATTCTCCTTTTGATAGACAATTGTTCAGCTCATCCCGAAATCACCGGACTTTCCAATATCAGAATTGAATTTTTCCCACCAAATTCTACATCTGTTAGCCAGCTTATGGACCAAGGAGTCATAAGAAGTTTCAAGTGCCACTTTCGTAAGCAACTGATTTTGATGCTTCTGGACCGAAGAGATAGAAGTGGAATAGCATCAAATACCAATGTCAACGTACTGGAAGCGATACGTTTGATGAACGATGCATGGGAAAATGTCACATCAACATGCATCATCAAGTGTTTCCATAAGGCTGGATTGGAGAGTTGTCAAGAAGGTCAATCCGCTGAGGAAGAGGTTGGCAATTTCATACAAACTGCAAATTCGGAAATGATTTCACAACTATGTATCCATCGATGAA
Organism: Cheiracanthium punctorium; assembly: GCA_038373885.1. Lineage (NCBI taxonomy): Eukaryota > Metazoa > Arthropoda > Arachnida > Araneae > Cheiracanthiidae > Cheiracanthium > Cheiracanthium punctorium. The sequence goes on along the minus strand of JAWZYV010016098.1, from coordinate 28,980 downwards.
GAGCTGATGACCTCAGATGTACCGACCACTGAACATATTGTAGCTGATGTACTAGCAAATTCAGCAGAAAAACATGACAAAAGCGATGAGGACAATGATGAAGATGAAGAAAGTGAACCACCCCCAACTTGTTCTACGGTGTTGGAGTTCGCTGACAAAATGCAGACCTTTTTTGAAGCGAGGGATGTCAGTGATGATGTTTTCCGGGCAAGGAGTCTTCTCCGAAGAACAATAACACAGGAAAGAGACAGGGAACGAGTTCAGAGTAAGCTAACAAACTATTTCAAATCTGTAGATTAATGAAAAAAACAAAATGTTTCGGTAAGAATCTTTTCCTTTATTTTTCTTCCCGTTTATTGTTTCTTTCCTTTAAGACTGTAGCGCAACTAGAATTTTTTTGCTGGTTGGGGGGGGGGGTTAATTTTCATTAAATTAAGAAAAATATTTAATTAAATTAATTAATGTAATTAAAGTAAGTAAGTATTAATTAAATTTTAAGCAAAGTCAATCATTTGACCTCCCAAGCCCCCCCCCCTTCTGGTTGCATGACTGCCTTAAGGACCCGTTTATTACGAGCACTCTGATTTAACGAGTAAATGTTACGGAACCCTTTGTGCTCGTTATAAACGAGTTCGACTGTATTCAGGACCCAGCCAAACTGATATCAGTTGCATCACTAACTGAGGATGTCTCAAAAGTGAGAAAAATGTAATTACTTTTCAAATGATGTTAATTTATGTTAGACACTGTTGACTTCCAGTGCTGGATGCAACTGATTACACCGGCCTGGTAAATATATGTAAATGGCAGACCACTTACATTTTACTCTGAACGAACATACACATATTTTATGACATGCATGTGAAAGTGACCGGCCGACTGAAAAATTTCCTGGCTACCCAGTGGGCGTATCTGACCCTGTTGACTTCTCAAATTCTAATTAGCTGAAGTTTTCCCATAAAGCACGTTTAACAGTTTCTAGTGAAAGTTACCACACCATAATAACCCGGCACCATTCTTTGTTGGGGTGCAACTGCACCCCCTTTTTGGCATACCTGCCTTACGGTTAAAAATATAATCACTTTTCACACTCTTTTTTGAAACACCAGTATATTATTCTATATGTCAGCGGTTCCCAGCCAGTGAGACGTGCCCCCTCTGGGGGTGCGCAAAACGTTTGCAGGGGTATGTGAGAAAAACAGGTAAACAGCAAGTGGTAATGCATGTTTAAAAGATATTCTTATTTCTTCTTATTTTTACTCCAAAACATCTATTGGTTAATTCCTAATTTAAGGTGCTTCTTGACGTGTTTTCAAAAATCCCCAATTTGGTGCATTTTCCCGTCTTGGCTCTTGGAACTGAAACACGGTTGCCAGAAAACAAAAGTGTCTAGGGTTACCACATTAAACCTTTTACTGCCATGTTGGCAAAGAAGCATCCTAAACTAGGAATCAACCCAATCTATATTACATTTGAAATATTTAGTGACACTTTACCGATAACAATATTTTGTGGAAAAGGTGACTAAGTATTTATTTTAAAAGAATAAAAAAGTATGTATGCTGAGGAATCTGAGGGGGGGGTGTTATCCTTTGTTGGTGGGGCACAATGTTAAAAAGTTGGGAACTACTGGCCTAGAGCAGCAGTTCCCCACTGATGGGACGTGCCCTCCTTGAAAAGTGCTTATTACGGGGTCCTCAAGAAAAACGGGCAAAGAGCAAGTGATAAAGCATGTTTAAACATCATATTTAATCTTATTTTTATTCCAAAGCATCTACTTTTTCTTAAAATGTTAATTCAAACTTTACTGAAAACATTATTTTATATTAAAGGCTACTTAGTGTTCATCGCTGAAGTATTAAAAAAAAACTGTAGTATGTATACCGAAGAATGTGAGGTGGGGCGACATCGTAAGTTATCCTGTGTTGAGGAGGGCACAATGTTAAAAGGTTGGGAACCGCTGCTAAATAGTGCTAATTAAGTGTAGCCAAGTACTAAGTATTATACTAAGCTCATTTCTACTTATCTAACATAAATTTAACATTACTCTTTTGAAATGCAAATGAAACATTTAGTCAAATACAGAAAATCAGAAACAAATACAGAAAATAGATTTAGTCTAAATAATATGAATCTCAATTTACAAGAATAATTAGATGTAAAACGAAAGGAAGATTGAACGCCACAAAAATGTGTATCAAGACACACAGCTTAATGCAATTTACGGGCATCAAAGCTATACATGAATGCTGTTTCCAGCAATAATGGCTCAAGCTAAACAAAAATTACTTAATACAAAAAGTTTTACATTCATGATATAAATTTCATTTAATTAGCATTGTTTAGGACAGTAATAATTGACAATTGACAGCTCTATAAATCTGAAGAATTATAAACAAAAGATAAACAACAGTATAAAACGAATTGTAAACAAATGCTTGAAGGATTAATTTGTCGTTGATGTATAGCAGCTCATTCATAAAAACTGAAGTCTGTTTACATTTGTTCCTAAGTTAATAACAAAGTAAAATACTTGCAACGAGACTTACCTTTTACAGTTTAATTAACTTCCAAATCAGGGTAACGTGGACAGCATAACTTCAGCATTGACTTTGACAGTGGCGAAAATAATTCTGGAGGGGGAACAAATCATTTTTTGTCCCATCTTCTATCGAAATAACTAGAATTTATCAAATGAGTCAATCTACTATTGTGAAAATTTAGATATGATAAGATAGAATGAATCGAAATCCCGCCAGCCGTTGCTTGCTGTAAATAAAAACAAAAACGAATTACGAAGCTGTTGTTTTGCTGCGGTGCGAAGGGAACCGAGGCTGTGACGTCACATCGCCTCTCGAAAGAGCATAGGCTTGGACGGGAAGGCTTTAGAGCTTCTTGTTAACGCGCCTAGATAATTTCTAGATCTCTCAGCTAGAGTATCAGGATGAAAATATTTGTAAATCGATCCGTACACGAGAATATAGTTACTTAACCGAGAATCCAGATCATGAGTGTACTCCAGAAATCGAACGATAATTTCTCGTTACACAAACTAGACATTCTAGTGTGATTAACTACCATACTACGGACTAGAAATTCTTGACGATTTCGTCTATACCACTTGTGTGTATCGCCTACACGCATCATTCTGCTATCTATTCTTCTAGTTTTGGGACACAGAAAACAGCCACCTATTCGTTCTAGATGAGAGGGGTATATTTTTTTTCTCCGTGTAATATATAAGAATAAAAAATGTCATTTTAATCTCTTTAAAATAGGCCAACAATAGGGATTTAACCGGCCCTAGAAAGTTGTTTCCAGGGTGGGCGCCCCCCCCCCGCCGCAACGTGCGGGAAAGTTTGAGGATAATATCGGTACAAGGATATTTCAACCAAGGATACTCAACCATATTTCAACCTACTCAGACTAAGCATCAATGCGAATACAAGTTGCTCTATTTCTAATCTCTCTCTGATATACCCGAAACCCGATTATCACAGGGGCAAGGGGGGCGGTAGTCCGGTGCCCCTGAAGAAAAAGGGGGGCTCATATATATCCCGGTTATCTAAATTATAAATTCATATGTACTGAAATAGTAATTGTGGGGAAAAAACTGAATTTCCTCTATAATATAGGTATTAGAGAATTGTCTATCACTAGATCAAGTTAGAGATATTTTTTTGGGGTGATAAATACGATTTGATTAAAGTACAAAAACTACAGTTAACTGAAATGCAATTTTCGAGTACAACAGCGGTCAAAACTGGGTTAAAATGCTTAAAAAGGGGGAGCTCAGTAAAGGGGCTTAATGCGTAAAAAAGGGGATAGTAAGGGGGGCCCAAACTTAATGCCCCGGGCCCCGTCTAAAAGTGGTCAGATTTGAACATACCGTACCGCCTTTCCTATTTACTTAATATTTTTCTTTCAACTCTTCTCTGTTTTCTTTTTTTTTCCGCCTCTTTCTTTATCCTCTCCTTTGTGTATTTTGTATATCTCTCGTCTGTTCTAATTTTAAATGTTACGTGTTTGTGCGTATTGTAGAGTGCTGATAGTATACCAGGACCGAAAACGAAGGAGACGCAAGTTAAACGGTAGAGGCTTCAGGCAAATTGTCGCTTTTCAGATTGTATTTATGCGAGACGGAAAAAAATGCGAGAATTCTCGCGAGAAATCTCGCGCGAGACAAGACTGTCTCGTCTCGTGTCTCGTCCTGCAAAATATTTTCTTTCTCGTCTCGCGTGACAATGGGAGAATTCTCGCGTCTCGCGTCCATCCCTAGTAGACGGCGCTGTAGGCTGGCAATCCGCGTATTTTCCATTATTTTCAATTCATTTGATTTAATGTGATTTCTGGTGTTACCATTTTTTTTTTTCATAGCTGCAAACTATTCCGGAATATAATTAACCACTATTTTTAAACAGGAATTTTTGGCTTAGTAAAGAGCAAAACTTTTCGAAGACGGATAGATGGAGCGCCTGGTGGATAGTAGACTACCTAAGGTAACAGAAGAGAAAAAGCGGGTCACAGTTCCATTATCAGTCCCTCCTCTTTACCCGCTTATTTCCATGGCACCGGAATACGGCTAAACACTTTTTGAAAACACTGATTTTTAAAAAATATTTTAGAAATTGTAATCAACCCGCACGTTTAATTTCGAAATTTCACTATAACTTAAGCCTACAATTAGTGTAAGAAAGAATTGGTTAATTATATTCCGGAGTAGTTGGCATCTCTGGCTCGGTAAAACGAATGAATTGGAATGCTGTTAGCATAAGTGCCAATAGTGCTACGGATTTCAACTAAGCACTGTTTGAGAACCTTAACTTTGCTATATTTTAAACAAAAAAATACCGTTCACATAAAGTGGTTAATTATATTCCGTAATACTTCGCACTTATGTAAAGTTTTATAAAAACTCTAGGGTATGATTTAGGAAAATCGGTAGTGAGTAAAATGGAAAGGTATTTCCGTTCCACCAAAAATATAAATACAGCTTTTTGATTTGTTATTTATTTTTAACCTGTATTTTTAAACAATAGCTGGTGGGATTTATAGTTCTTAAAAATTTTATTTACTGCATACAGCTGCAATATTAGTTTTTCTAAATCTAACAGCAGAGACCCTACAATTTTTTAATTTTAATAACGTGTAAGAGAACGTAACACGTTACCAGAATAAAACTGTATGATGTGTGGGTTTTTTTTCATTTTTAAAAATCTATTACCCGGTTTACCTGTAGCTGGCAAGGTATGCAGACTCCGGTACTGACATTTTAGCTATACCCCTTTGCACCCGAAGAATTCGTGTGACTAAAGAAGGTGTGACCATCTTAGTTCGAGATATTCATATTAAGATGGTCACACCTCCTAGAGCGCAGGACGCTTTGAATGCAAATAGGTATAATGAAAATGTTAACATCGCAGCCGGTATATCTCTTCAGCCACGAGATTCAACTTACCTAAAAAAGAGTCAGATTTTATCGAAACTCAATATTCTTGTATTTAAAAATATCACACATGTATAAAATATTTTCAATTTCGAAGAGGATGTCTGCATAAAGTGAGAAAAATAAATTACATATTTAACATTATTAGTAACAGAAAAACGGGCAATGAAAATAAAATAATTTTAAAATACACATTTTAAACCATCAAGCCCTTTTTAGTGGGTCTTTTTTCTTCTTTTTGAATTGTATAAATACAATGCCCATACAAATAATGGTTTTATTCTGTAAACGATATGAGCAAGAGCATGTGTTATTAAAAAAAGGAATAAAACTCCAGACACACTCTTATATTTTACCCTTGAAACAAAATTATACATTTGATGGAACTTTTACTTATGTTGTTTCTGATGCCTCCTGACAACCGCAAACGGCGGTGCCAGATGCCCCCCCCCCGAAGGGAGGCGATGAGCAGAGGGGGTGAGCCTTCCATTGTTAGGGCCCCAGTCGGAGGAAGTACGATTTAGCCCGTGGTCCCCTAATTTTGAACCAATTCCGGAGGAGGGACCAACCCCGTGAAATCGGCACTCCCAGAGGATTGTTTAACAACTTGGAGGACATTGGAGCCTAGACCGATTTTACGTGCACCAGCTCCCATTAGCGTACACGTTCCCACAGTAGTCGAGCCGAGAGGAAGTTGACCCTCCCAAGCACTGGCCAAGCCGGATGCTGCGTCACTTGCCGTGTTCTAATGAGAACGGAGTTTAGCGCCCAGACCTTTGCGGGATACTTTTACTTATGCTCAGGGTGGCTATAAAAAAATTACGAGAGGTGTTCAGATTCCTCAACTGCATAAAGTATTAGGCAAACTAACACCACGAAATTTGCTGGGCGTACGTAGTGTAACAGGGTATTTCGATTTTTAAGGGAAAAATAGTACCAAAACTGATCAATAAAGGAAATGTTGCTCTGTTTGCATTATTAGCATAATGCATTATTAGCATAATCGACTTCTCTGTTGCTGTTGTAAGGTTTAAAAGAAACTATGGGAGCATTGTCATCATTCTGAGGTCAACCACTTTCAATTCATCTTTACTTTCAGAACCGTGCTTTGTTAGCCAGTCTCTGTTACCAGCAGAACCACAATATTTTTGCTGCCCTTCTTGAATTTTGGCGGTTAAAGAAATTACGAAGAGGATCGATGAGCATAACAAACTTGCTAAGCATGATCCAATGGTCTGAAGCTGGAGAAAGTCTAGCATACAGCAACTAAGCCGCGGACACAAAATGGTTATTCCTCAAACAGTTGATGAAGTTGCAACTGCTTCACGCCTCATATTCATGCGAATTTTACCAGCCTCTGCATACTCATAATTGCTATGAAGCACACTCATAATTGCGACAAATAACGGTTTATGCAAGTTAATGCATTTTATTCGATAAACAACGCGGACATTTACCCTCGTGACGATTTTCTCTCTATTCTAAAAAAAAGTAAAGGCCGCTGGCGCTGTCAATAGCTTGTGGACCTATGTCCTCCTAAACCGTGGGGATTTGAGTTTCGACTAAGGTGCCCACAGATTCGAAAAATTCCGAGGAACTTGCTAAGCTGACTTAAATTTCGAAAATCGAATTATTTTAGAACATATTAATAAAAAACTGAAAAAATAAACAGAATGGTTGCCAGATTTAGCATAAAATCATTCATTCCTTTGCAACAAAGCGTTTCCAAGTATCTAGAATCGCGTGAAATTTACAAAGTTAACACAAAAAGCCTAATAACTTCTTCACCGTTTGCACGATCCGCTTGAAAATTTTCATGATCATGTATATAGAAAACAATCGGCGCTTCTTTAAAAATCTGAAAATCCACCAGTTCCCTTCTTTTAAAGCGATTTTTCGCTATTTTCAGCACCATTTTATTTCCGAGAGTCAAAAAAGTAAATCATTTGCGTGACAAAATTACCCTTTTCAAGTGAATATGACGTCATACAATTGGGATTCAAATTCGTTTAAAAAAGCTTTTCCAGATTACACAGTTCATTATCATTTTTTTTTTCACAAATAAATCGTTTGCATGGACATGAGCATAGCTGTACACAAAACGAAATCTTTCGATTGCGAAAAGATTCCGCGAGTTTCCAGAACAGCATGAAATTTAATTTGGGTATCTCTCTATTCTAAAAAAAAGTAAAGGCCGCTAGCGCTGTCAAAGCTTGTTGGCCTATCTCCTCCTAAACCGTGGGGATTTAAGTTTCGACTAAGGTGCCCACAGATTCCAAAAATTCCAAGGAACCTGATGAGCTGACTTAAATTTCGAAAATCAAATTATTTTAGAAGATATTAATAAAAAACTGAAACTATAAACAGAATGGTTGCCAGATTTGGCATAACATTATTCATTCCTTTGCAACAAAGCGTTTCCAAGTATGTAGTATCACGTGAAATTATCAAACATGAAGTAGAAATGCACCCATTTTCCGCCAAAATAAAAACTACATGAAATAAGTAACTCAAAATGTGTTACACAAAGTTGACAATTTTCAAACAGTAAGTTCGCTTAGACAACAGGAGTTTAGAATTAGCGATTATCCATTTTTCCAAAACAGAATAACTAATATCTTGAAAATGAAAAATTATTAAAATGCAGATTATTTTAAAGCCGGTTCGGTCCAGCTGGATTATTTGCTAGGAGTAGAAAATTTGGCGGCGTTAACTATGCCAGTATAGCAGTTACAGTACACTTTGGATATTTGCTAGCGCGACGAGATGGTATAATTCGTGGTGCTAAGTACGCCAATCTGCAAACGATTATGTAAATGAAAATATGGATAACGGTTTTCCGGTAACCTTAAATGAACAGTAATTATAGGTTGTGAGCATGTGTCAATCGCCAAATAATGAAAAGTCGCCATTGGCGAAAAGCTATCCTATCTGTTCCGTAGCTTTTATTAACTTTACATGTACGCAAGTCGCCAAATAATGAAAAATCGCCATGGGTGGCAAATAGGTTTTACATTATTAAAAATACAGCTGAAACAGATGTTCTGATTTTATTACGCTTTAGCTCCTAATTAATATAACTTTTGAATGGCAACATTAAATATCAATTTGTTTCTGAAGAGTGCAAATAATTTTCCCAGTGATTATAAGCATAGTCCGCACTCCAAGTGGAGTATAGCTCAGGACCCGTACAAAGCGAATTCCCATAACAAAATATCTTCCGTGTTATGAGGGGGAGGGGATCTACTTTAGTGTGAAGTTTAAATTTTTATGTACCAATGAACCTGCAAGAACCAAGCAATGTGTAGCTCAGTAACATTCTATCTGATCCAATCTTCGGGTTTTGTCTGTTGAAATTATGTCTTTTTTACGAATAAGCCTTATTAGGGGCCGAATGCCTCATACGAAAAGCGAGCGTAGCGAGTCTGGGGGCCTTGGCCCCTAGTTTCTTTAAAAATTCAAGCCCCATAGTCCACTAGGTACACCTATCAAATTTGGTTATATTTCGTCGAAAACTTAAATTGCTAGAGGGCTCTAAACAAATCATATTATTTTGTATCCACATTATATAATATCATTGGTAAAAGATACTTTTCACAGTTATATTAACCCGCACTAAAGCACGCATGATGATGTTTCAAGATTACTCACTTTGCAGAGAACTTGGATATTTGATTTGAAATTGGTTTATTTTTACGTATTTTTCTGGTCATAAGAAATTCCAGACTTTTTAAAATTTGGTGGCTAATGAAAAAATTAACTGTCCGTGCACTATGATGTACCTTGCTTGCTTATTTTTTCAGAAATATCTATAATATGAAATAGTCGCCTTTTAATTTATTTAAGAGTTTATATTTATTGTCGAATTCTTTAAGAAAATTAGATGACTTTTCTTTAAATAAATATATATATATATTTTGGAAGATAATTAAATTTTGTTATAAAGTATGTTTTCTAAAACAACTCTTTTAATTTCTCTAATTTCTTATGAATGGGAGAGTTTTCTTAAAATTAAAGTAAATCTTCAACAACTTTTCTTATTTTTGATTTGAAATATATAAATCTTGTATATAGATTCAACAATTAGCATTCGAGTAAACGTAAGAAAAACTATAGGAATAAGAAACAGAAGGAAAGAAAATTAAGCTGAAGAAACATTTCTTCAGCTTGCCAGCAGAGAGAGTTGAAGTACCCCAGAGGAAAATCCTACTATATAGTTGAGCTGATTCCTGACTCACTGACTCTCTAACAGTTCCGGGAAACCTGCTTGAAGATAAAACTTTTACCGCCATTGCTGAAAAAAAAATTACAATCAGAGAAAGCGTAATTAAATCTACATCGTTTGAGAGAACCGCTTGGAATTTTTCATAATCATGTATAAAAATATAGACAACAATCTGTGCTACTTTAAAAATCTGAAAATACACCCGTTCCCTCATTTTTAAGGGATTTCTTGCTATTTTCAGTTCCATTTTATTCCCGAAAGTTAAAAAAAAAGTTTATCATTTGCGCAACAAAATTAGGAGAATCGGGTGACAATTACGTGTATTGGAGTCACGGTTATCTGGCTTTAAAACGAAAATTGTGATTCATTCATTTAAAATAGTTTTTCTAGGCAGTTCTTTTTTTTCATAAACAAAATGAATTGCGTCCGTCATAAAGGTTTTATATACGAAGATCCGTTTACACAAAACGAAATCGTTCGAATGAGAAAACTTTCCGAGCGTTTCCAGAAGAGTATGAAATTCGAGTTGGGTACATAATAAAAATTGAATACGAATTTTATTTATCTTAGGTGGACGAAGATGAAATATATTGAGTGTAGACATATTTTTTGTCAAATGTTTTTGCTAGCGCCCGTTGTAATTGCCTCCACGATCGGCTTTGACTTCTACTATACAACAGAATTAATGAATGATAATAAATAAAAGAGCAGTGTTGTTCGATATTTATTTGTATAATTCATTTGAGGTACTCTTTAGTTTGATGAATTACGTAATCCAATTGTTGTTAAGTTAAAATAAAACGATGATGTCTCTTGCAGCCTAACTCCCTAACATAATGCTGGTAATAAATTACTTTAAGGAAAATATATACCTTTTCAAGCAACTTAACACGCCACACAAGACAAAGTATCTTCTCGGAAGTATTTGTGATTTTTTTTAGGAATAAAATGGATTCAACGTTCAGGGTAGAAGTTATTTTAAAACAAAATTCAGATAATCACAAGCATTTGTATATATATTTAAAAAACTGAATTTTCAAGAAAATGTGCATGTACTGATTACTTTTTTACTGCTTCAGTCTCATTCAATCACAAAGATGGTAAGAGATTAATGGTATGCAATCCTGAACACTCCAGTGTTATTGACGCAATATGTCACTTCATATGAACATTTAAGTAAAAGTGTCTATTTTGCCTTTAATCAAACTCAGCAACGACGACATGCAGTATATTTTCTCGAAAATTGTATCCCTGCTAATATAAAAATATTAGCCGAAACTGGTACAAATACATTTTCTGTTTTTCTCCAGAGCTAAAAATGACATAAGAGTTATAATACATAAAGCAGCTACATAACTATTTCATTGGTATGAAATAATCTCAAACAGATATAAGAAGCACCAGAAAGTGTAATTCAGAAACTTATAATATGATTTATTGGATTTTACACTTCGTGGACTCCCAGGAAGCCATCCGGATAGATGTATCATGTAAAAGCTGCTGTGTTGTGCAGTGGCTTATGGACTACAGGCAAGCTCCGAAGCTGATTTTGTCTGAGCTGCTTTTTCATCATTAATATAAGCTCACCTTATGCCTGTCTTATCCTACAGACGCTACTCCTCTATCCGCGCGTCGTTATTTCCTTGAAGGCATTTTGCCTTAAGCCTTATTTCATCTACTAAGTAAAAAAACCAAGTGTTCCTTGAGAAAAAAGGGACCGTTTACAATAATGAATTTAATTTCCCTAAAAAGGATTCTAAAGTTTTAATACTACGAATTTCTCATCAGAAGCCTACCAGCTTGTATGGTGGATAAAGCACCGTACTACTGTTTCGGGTTCAACACCCGGCGGTCGAGGTTCGATCCATGACTGGGCGTGGATGTCATTGTGTCCGTCCCTTCATAGGGGGCAACGTTGGTCCACCTACTAGGTGCCCCCATTATAAAATGACCGGCCTTAGTAGTGTCCAATGCTTCCAAAGCATTGTTAGGGACCGCCATTTGAAAAAAAAAAAAAAAAATTCTCATCAGAATGATATCGGATACTTTGATCTGTATCCTAGGTGTATATTTCATCTGTCAACTTAATCAAATCCTCAATTTATGTCCCATATAATCGAACAAAGTTTTCGCAGGTTGTAGAGTGCGCGATTAAGAAATCATTCTACTGTAGGAGAAAGTATATCGCTAAAGCTGTTTACTATACAAAATGAAATTAATTAAAAGTAGCAAATCTAGATGGCGCGACCATGCAGCCAAGATATGCGTTTTTCTTAAAGCAAACATGGAGTCAGAAAATAATATTTCAGTGCATAATAATTCTTGTTAAAAATTAATCAAAGTATTCAGAATATTATTTTTTAATTTATGTATTGATTGTAAATAATTTTACGATTTAAAATTCATTTTTTTCATAATTTTGTAATTTATTTAAAGGAATTTTTGTAATGTATTAACTGTGTAAACATTCACTGCTTAACTGTAAGAATAACGGTAATCGCTAGAACACACATGGAATTTTGTTCTCTTCGACGATGTGTAGTTGATGAATGTGATTGTATTTTTAACGCATGTGCGAGAAAGTATGTTAATAAAGTGAAAGTTTTTTTTTCCCTTTTTTTTCATTGGAAGTAAATCTGTGTCTTAATTAAATGGTTCTGATGATACTTAATAAGTAACAAGAACAATTGGTGACATTCGGACTTTTTCAACTCGCACCCTCGCCGTATCATGCCAGATGATAACAGTTCCCAGCTTGAAGCAAGCAAAGTCAGCATCAAAATTCCACAATTCTGGACGGATAGACCAGAAATATGGTTTTACACGGTGGAGGCCCAATTTAAAATCGGCGGAATAACGTCGGAGGAAACAAAATTTAATTATCTCGTGGCTCAACTCGATCCTAAGTATGTGGAGAACATTTGGGACATTATTAAGGATGAGACCCAGAATAAATATACTGCTGCTAAAGAACGCCTAACGAACTTATTTAAAGAGAGTGAAAATAGAAGAATTCAGCGTTTATTGACCGGTTTGGAGCTCGGAGACTTGAAGCCAAGCCAGCTGCTCAGAAAAATGAAGTCCCTGGGAGACAGCAACGACGTGTCGGACAAAGTGCTACGGACACTATGGATGGACAAAATGCCAGATTCTGTAAAAAACATTCTAATCGTCAGTGATGAAAGCCTGGAAAAATTAGCAACGATGGCTGACAAGATCTTAGAAATGAGTCCTCGAATGGAGTTGGCAGCTGCCAGTAAAGAGGTAACCCCCTACGACGAACTGTTAAACAAAATATCTAGCTTAGAACAACAAATCGCCAGCCTACAGGTTCAGCGTGCCAGCAGACCGAGTAATCGCCGTGCCGACCAGCATAAACGAAGCCGTAGCAGCTCTAAAAAACGCTATGACCCTCAAGGGAAATACTGCTATTTCCACTACAAGTTTGGGAAAAAGTGTTTCCCCGATAAGTGTAAACCCCCGTGTGGCTGGAACCAAGAGGGAAACTCCAGTCAGCAGTAGAGTCAGCGGCTAGCCCTGCTGCTACTATAGGAGACAGCCGCAAGTTTAGACTATTTGTCAAAGACAAAAACACTGGACTAAGGTTTCTAGTCGACAGTGGTGCTGACGTTTCATTGCTGCCTGCGGATTCAAAAGAAAAAGGCTTGTGTAATTATAAATTGTACGCAGCAAATGGCACCGAAATACCAACATTTGGTATTAAAATTTTAACACTAGATTTAGGACTTCGACGGTCATTCCAGTGGCCTTTTGTGGTTGCCAAAGTCAACAAAGGGATCCTAGGGGCTGATTTTCTTAATCGATTTCACCTCCTAATTGATATCCACAAGAAGCAGCTAATTGATGGCACTACTCATCTTGCTATTCAAAGTGATATAATGCCAATCTGTGATGATAATGTGATTTCCACTTTAAGTGATTCCTTAAAATTTTCAGAACTGTTACGTCAGTACCCCAATCTTACAAAACCGAATTTGTTAAACAAATCTGTTAAACATAATGTGCAGCATTATATTGAAACCAAAGGGCAGCCTGTGTATTCACGAGCACGACAGCTGGATGCAAAAAAGCTCCAACTTGCCAAGCAGGAGTTCCAATTTATGCTTGATAATAATATAATTCGACCATCAAAATCTCAGTGGGCGAGTCCACTCCATCTAGTGAATAAAAAAGATGGGACACTCCGCCCCTGTGGCGATTATAGAAGGCTTAACGAACAAACAATTCCTGACAGGTATCCCATTCCAAGAATAGAAGATTTCCAATTAATCTTGGGAGGTAAGTCCATTTTCACAAAGTTAGATCTTTTAAAAGCTTATTACCAAATACCTATTGCTGAAGAGGACAAACCAAAAACAGCCATCATTACCCCATTTGGGTTATATGAATTTAATGTAATGAGCTTTGGGCTCAGAAATGCACCCTCAACCTTTCAACGTTTTATACATGAAGTTTTCCAAGGCTTAAATTTTGTCTTCCCATATCTAGATGATGTTCTAATTGCCTCATCTTCTGAAGACGAGCACAGACACCATCTGAAATTAGTATTCGAGAGACTTGACAAGTATGGTCTATGTATCAACGTAGCCAAATCTGTATTTGGTGTGAAGGAAATTGAATTTTTAGGCTATCGTATTACTCCTGCTGGTTCCAGTCCCCTTCCAGAGAAAGTGGATGCTATACGTAATTTTAAATTACCAACAACTATCCATGAATTGAGAACCTTTCTTGGAATGGTAAATTTTTATCGAAGATATTTGAAAGACACTGCACAAACTCAAGCCATTTTACACGAATTGCTTAAAGGTGCCAAAAAGAAAGATAGACGTAAAGTCCCTTGGACAGAAGAAGCAATCCAACAATTCGAAAAGTGTAAGTCGGATCTAGCCGAAACAGCCCTACTAACATTCCCAAAACCAGATTGTCCATTATCTGTAAGCACAGATGCTTCAGATTGGGCAGTTGGCTCCGTTTTACAACAAATGGAAAATGGTAGCTGGAAACCTATTGCATTCTTCTCAAAGAAGCTGAATGATGCACAAAGATCATACAGCACATATGACCGCGAATTATTAGCAATCTACCTTTCAGTGAAACATTTTAAGTTTATGCTCGAAGGAAGAAATTTTGAAATTTTCACAGATCACAAGCCTTTGACCTTTGCATTTCGACAGAAAAATGAAAAAGCTTCGCCCAGACAACTGCGTCAACTCCAGTATATATCTCAATTTACCACTGCTATCAAGCATATCAGCGGAAAAGATAATATTGTTGCTGATACTCTCTCTAGAATCGAAGAGGTAGCTGTTATAGATTATGAAGACATTGCAAAAGAGCAAAACAGTGATCCAGAACTGACAGCATTAATTCAAAGTAATGCCTTGCTGAAATTTAAGAAGAGTGTTCTTCCATCTGGACATTGTCTGTGGTGTGACACATCCCAAAGTAATGTTCGCCCATATATCCCTAAAGCTTTTCGAAAAAAATCTGATGTGTCCAACACATGACTTCCTTGCACGTCCATTAGATCAAAAATATTTTCGACGCACTTCCTCTACATTTATTTGTTTGAAAGAGATAAAATATCAATAATAGTAAGGTTTAGCGATTTCTAGCCAAATATTTCGATATCGCCAAGCTGAGTTCAATTTGAAAGATTTCCTTCTGACACTTTATTTGGCGATATTTCACCAAAAGCCGACAAACTTGAGATAGTCAGCGAGATTTTGGGGATAGCCAAAGTAGTCATTGACCACAGACTTTCAATGAATTGAATGCATCTATACACCTCAATGTATTCAAAGTCATTTGGCTCACCATGTAAATAAATTCTCAGTCGATTGCTGTCAAAAAAGATATTGAAAACAGTTAGGTATTACAATAGTTCTAAATATAAAGTTAAAAAATCTACGAGTTAAAGTTTTAGAGTTATACAAAATAGGAAATAATTTTTGGCGCCAAATTTGGCGATATTTCGGCGAAACTCGTCAATGTCGACGACATTTGGCGAGATTTTAAGCATAAACCAAACAATGACAGATTATCGCCAAATTTGGCGATATTTCGCCAAAACTCGCCAAGAACGATGACAAATGGCGATACTTTGGGCATGGACCTAATGACTGACTTTCGCCAAATTTGGCGATATTTCGCCAAAACTCGCCAAGGTCGAGGACAGACGGCGAGATTTTGGGCATGTACCAAACAATGACTGTCTACAGTTGTATTATAATGAAGATGTCCATAGACATTAAGGTACTGAAATTCTTTTCGGCGGTCCTGTAAATAAACTCTCCAGTAGATTGGAACATAAAATCGAGATGCACAACTAGATGTTACAACATTCTTATATATGAAATTTCATAATAGTTTTTGAGATTTGAGAGTTAAATATGCACACACGTACACCAAAAGTCGCCAAGCTTGGCGACTTTTGGCATAGTTCTTGAGGGAGGCACGTGACCGTGGTCGGACCATTACCTAACTTATGTGGTAGGACGGTATTGTGCTTGAAATGGATGAATGCCCCTAAAATTGCTATTGACCGTAATGTATTGGAAATCTTTTGAGTGTTCCTGTAGCAGAACTATAAATGATAAAGACACTTTTTTTAATGGAGAAATTCATTTTCTAACTCTTTACAGCATATATCACTTCTGAGTCGTTTGAAATATCCCAATACCTCTAAAAAACGCTTTGATGAATTTCGGCCCATAGAGCGTAATGTATTTCGAATCTTTTGGGCGGTCCTGTAGATAAACTATTCAGTCGAATGGAACCGAAAGGGGATTTGCACAACTAGATGTTACAACAATCCTAAATATAAAGTTTCAACATTCAACGCCTAACAGTTTTTGAGATATGCGAGTTTAATGAATTTCGGCCCATTGAGTGTAATGTATTTCGAATGTTTTGGGCAGTCCTGTAGATAAACTATCCAGTCGAATGGAACCAAAAGGGGAGGTGCACAACTAGATGTTACAACTATCCAAAATATGAAGTTTCGACATTCTACGCCTAATAGCTTTTGAGTTAGGCGAGTTTAATGAATTTCGGCCCATAGAGCGTAATGTATTTCGAATCTTTTGGGCGGTCCTGTACATAAACTATCCATTCGATTGCCACCAAAAGGGGAGGTGCACAACTAGATCATAGAACAATCCTAAATATCAAATCTCAACATTCTACGACCAATAGTTTTTGAGATATGCGAGTTACATACATACGTACGTACGTACGTACGTACGTACATACGTACGTACGTACAGACGGCATGGAAAAACTGGCCACAGTAGACTCGCCACTGGTCAAAATGAGTTGCAGACGCGTTAATATGATCGTGCATGCTAGCCTACGATGAGATGCATCGAAAAAAATTTTTTAATTAAATTTAGAGGTAGTCAAAATCGGTTTTTATGTCGAAATTTGGCCCCCAAAATTTTTCGGGATCACATTACTTCCTTATACTACGTACAAGGAAGTAAAAAGTGTTTGATCAAATTCATGGCCTATCCCACCCAGGCATTAAATCCACTGTGAAGCAGATAACTGCCAGGTTTATATGGCCAAATATGAAAAAAGAGATCAGTGAATGGCCAAGAGCATGCCTAAATTGTCAAAAAGTGAAAATTACAAGGCATACAAAATCAAAGTTTGGAGAATTCCAGGAGCCTGATGCAAGATTCAGTGTTGTGCACATTGACCTCATTGGTCCACTGCCACCTTCCAATGGGAAAACATATTGTCTCACATGCATTGACAGATTCTCCTGTTGGATGGAAGTGATACCTCTAGAAGACATCACCTCTGAATTAGTGAGCAAAGCTTTCTATGAAAATTGGGTGTGCAGATTTGGAGTACCTAGTAAAATTGTTACTGATCAAGGTCGACATTTTACCTCTCAATTGTTTAAAAATCTAGCATCAGTGTGTGGTGCAAATCTCCGTCACACAACACCTTATCACCCACAGTGCAATGGGAAAATTGAACGCCTTCACAAGACCTTAAAATGTGATATAAAAGCCCATAATACCATTAAATGGGCTGAAGTCCTTCCAACAGTCCTCCTTGGTCTCAGAGCAGCTATTAGAGAGGATACCAATCACTCTATAGCTGAAATGATATATGGTACCAATATCAAACTCCCAGGAGAATTTTTTGATCCACCCACATGTGATGTTGAACCTGACAGTTTTGTCAACAAGCTTCAGCAATATATGGCTTCCCTAGCACCAATAAAATCTCCTAAGACTCAGCAGCATAATATCTTTGTGCATAAAGATCTAAAATCATGTTCGCATGTTTTTGTAAGAGTGGATAGGGTAAAAAAATCACTCGAGCCAGCATATGATGGCCCTTTTCAAGTATTAGAAAGGAATACAAAATATTTTACCTTACAAATGAAAGGTAAAGAGGAAAAAAATATTTCTATTGACAGGCTTAAACCTGCTTATCTCATCAAAACTGATGACTTACCAAACCATCATATACCATTAAATGATTCGAACACAACTGGGGACCCTCCTCAAAGCACATATGATGCTCCTATCCAGACAAACTCTCGCTCTTCCAGTCAGGTTCAGAACATAGTAGTGGACCTTTACAATTACTGCTAATACCTGACTTACATTTTACAAAAATGGAAACAATATTGTGCACCTGTTTACAATTTAAGCTACAATTAAGTTCAATTTAAGTGTCAATGTTAGTATTCAATGTATACTGTATGTTTTTCATCAACATTTAATTACTTATAAGTGTATGTATAACTGTATATAGATTTATTTGATGCATTGCATTTTAAGGGTGCTGGTATGAGGTATAAAGTCAAACTATTTAATTTACTGCACCAGGCTAGCAAAGTAGGTTCAGGTTAGTCAGTTTTCTTTTGCTAAATGTTTAATGATCCTAATGGTATGTACAGGCATGTGTTTGGATATTTTTAGTATAATCCTAGACATTTTGCAATTTTAACCTGTATGGGTTAGTTTTTCTAGTGAAGTATATCCATGTGTAAATTGATCCAATTTTCTCTAATATGCATATTCTAACATTTCTCCTACCAGGTCTTTCTAGTATCGTAACTTAGTTACTGGTAGGGGAATAATGTAGGAGAAAGTATATCGCTAAAGCTGTTTACTATACAAAATGAAATTAATTAAAAGTAGCAAATCTAGATGGCGCGACCATGCAGCCAAGATATGCGTTTTTCTTAAAGCAAACATGGAGTCAGAAAATAATATTTCAGTGCATAATAATTCTTGTTAAAAATTAATCAAAGTATTCAGAATATTATTTTTTAATTTATGTATTGATTGTAAATAATTTTACGATTTAAAATTCATTTTTTTCATAATTTTGTAATTTATTTAAAGGAATTTTTGTAATGTATTAACTGTGTAAACATTCACTGCTTAACTGTAAGAATAACGGTAATCGCTAGAACACACATGGAATTTTGTTCTCTTCGACGATGTGTAGTTGAATGTGATTGTATTTTTAACGCATGTGCGAGAAAGTATGTTAATAAAGTGAAAGTTTTTTTTTCCCTTTTTTTTCATTGGAAGTAAATCTGTGTCTTAATTAAATGGTTCTGATGATACTTAATAAGTAACAAGAACACTACCTTCATTTAGGCCCCACCTTGGCCAAGTGGATAAGAAACCGAGCATAGTGAATGGCTGAAGCGTGAAGGTCCATGGCTCTAATGTAGCATGCAGCTGTCGATCTCAGGGTCTGGAGTTTTTTATAGTTTTCTCCAGATTTAACGTAAATACGCGTTAAAACCTCTTACATTGTCCTCCGTCCAAGCCCAAGTCAAAATTCATGCTTGTATTTCTTTGCTAGACTAGCATTAAATGCTGGATCCAAGCTGGGAGACAAAGTATAAACTACCATAAATACTTACTAGTTCTAGCAGATTTACCAGCAAGTCATACCGTGTATTCGGCACTTCTCTCGCTCCTCCAGCATACATAATCCAGCTTGTGTTGCTTGAATATTTTGCTGGACTAGCAGCAATCAAGACAACACACGCAGTAATTCACATCCAAATGCTTTTTTTTATATCTAGACTAACATTAAATGCTGGATCCCAGCTAGTAAAATAAGTATAAACTACCATAAATACTTGCTAGTTCTAGCAGAATTACCAGCAAATCATGCCGTGTATTCGACACTTTTTGTTTGCTTGTCCTGCATACCTATTCGAGCTTGTGTTGCTTGAATATTTTGCTGGTTTAGCAGCAATTAAGACTATCTCTTGATTGAACTTAATGCTATTCTAGCAGTAATTCACAACCAACAAATTGCTTTTTTTTATTCCTAGAGTAGCACTAAATGCTGGATTCCAGCTATGTGCATTTTTGTTATATGTCACTTCATATGAACATTCGAGTAAAAATGCCCATTTTTCTTTCAACTAAAATTAGCCACGGCGACATGTAGTATGTTTTCACATAATTCCCCAGAGCATAAAATAATATAAAAAATACAATACATAAGGCAACTTAAGCATTTCGTTTCTATGAAATAATCTTAAACAGATGTGACAAGCACCAGAAAGTTTAATTTAGAAACTTATATGATCATTTTCTGCATTCCGCATTTTTCCTTCTGTATTCCATCTTATCACCCTTCCTAATCTCTCACGTGAAAGCTGCTGTGCTGTGCAGTGGCTTACTTGGTACTGAAAAGCGCCAAAAGGGATTTTTATCTGAGCTGCTATTTTGCGCTTAATCCCGAGTCTTCGTATCTCTTAGTCATCCCACCGACGTTACCACTCTTGTTACATCTGTACCGCAGAACCAGACGAACTTAAGTCCATATATTACAATTTTCAGGTTACAGAGCTGCCAAGTCTCCGGCTTTTTTCGGGAGATTTCCCACCACTAATTTTTACTTACAAATTTATGCTTAAAATAAGTCCAAATATTTAATGCAGAATAAAACTGTCTAAAAATTGTAGTGGGAAATCTCCCGGAAAAAGCCGGAGACTTGGCAGCTCTGAGGTTAAAGCGTTGATTCTAAACAAAATACATCAGAATGGGTTAAGTATATACAAATTTAATAATGTCAATAATTTTTTGTTGACTGATTCAAATATTAGCTCTGCAACCAGGCCTAGAGTTCATTTCTTACAGTTTTGGGGCCCTCATCAAAATTTAGTCTAGTGGGACTTACGTTAGTCTGGTTCTCAGGTACAGACATTTCCTCGAAGCCATTCTTCCTAAAGCAAGCATCCACATTTTAAGAAAGAAAAACAACTGAAGTTTTGACGTCATCACTAGGCTCAAGACGATGACGTTATCAAAGGTTTATTTTCACAAAATTAAACTATTTTAAATTTCTGGTGAAAGCTACAAATGTTAGAAAATACCTTGAAATGATAATTAAAATACCTTTCTCTTAAAAGATTATTCATTATGACCAATTTCCTTATCATATTATCTATTAAAATACTGTTGCGGAATTACTCTGCTACTCCTGGGGTTCGTCGTTCTAAAGTCCAGTGGTGTAAAAAGTTCAAGTAAAAAGTCACTTGTCAGGATGGAACACGAACTTTATTTCTTCTAGAACTTCGTAGAACAATCAGCTGCACACAATTCACAAGCACAATCTAGCAGTAACGTGCTTTTAACAATCCGCTTGGATCAGAAGCTCTCACAAATGCTGTATTTCTCACACAAAATAAGTCACTTTTACAGGCAAAAATTCCGTGGAAATATTCAAGGAATATAGTACACTATCCCTTAAGACACAGCAATGAAGAATTTACACACAGCACTTTAAAAACAGCTTCACAAAGCAAGCTAAAACACAGCTTCTATAGCACTATCAGTTCACACAAAACAAGCGTACTCAGAGCTCCTCACACATTGAATGTTCAACTCGCAACTGACTCGCTTCGGGGCGATGCCCGCTTCTATAAATAGCCGACGCAGGAGGTACAAGAGGTTTCCAGAAAAGTCAATTTCTAGAGGGTTCTACATAAAGCGTGAATTTTGATTACGTCATAGAAGAGAAATGTTAGGTTATTATGCGTTTTTAATGCAGGAAAAACAACTTCCAGGCCCCATTGGGGAAATCGCGCCAAATGACCAAAAAGTCGCCAAGCTTGGCGACTTTTGGCGAAATATCGCCAAATTTGGCGCCAAAAATAAGTCCTCAAAAGTGAAGAGATCTAAGCTCTAGGACTAATATTTCTCGAGATTTCTAGAAGCCCATAGAAAAACATATGGGAAAGCGAAACCTCCGTATCTCCGGTTCTAATTGGCCGATTTTGATGCAACAAAAAGCAAAATTTATCTATTTGAAGCGTAGTTTTAAACCATTTTAAGCCCCAGAGCAGCGGGTTGCCCCGAAAATTCGTAACATTGCCCCCTTCCCAAGGACTGCACGTCCCGGGCAGTACAATCCCTAGTTAGGAGGTCACACAGGTACCTACACTGTATAACACTTAACAAGATCCTAAGAACATAATTCAAGCAAGTAATCAATAGCACAATAAGCAAATACACATTAATAAATAAATAATCATCATAATAAATAATTACACTGTAATAAGTAATCAATGTAATAACAAATACGCATTAATAAAATCCAATATATTACAAATATGTACACTAAACATGGCGTAAGTGGTGAGAGAAAGAGAGTTGAAGAAAGAGGAGGAGAAGAGAAAGACAGGAAAGGAATGAGAGGTGAAAGAAAAGAGGAATTACGCCATAGTGACCATAGTCTGAGCTAATTACAACCGCGGTAGATGGCTAGCCGATCGTAATGTACAACTCTTGGCTTCGAGTTTGGTGACTTACGAATCCGTACGATGACGTCATTCAGCCGGTTTAGGACTGTGTAAGGACCGTCCCACGGCGATTGCAGCTTGGGAGACAGGCCTTTCCGTCGAGTAGGATTCCATAGCCAAACTTTGTCACCTGCGTTGAACTCGTGTCCCGTAGCCTTCGTGTCGTAGCGAGTCTTCATCTTTTCCGTGTTCAGGTTGATCCGCTCCCGAGCAAAATGATGTACATCTTCAAACCGTGCCCGAAGGTTTTCCACGTACTCCTCTGGCGATGAAGGCGCATCTGGAGGGCGGCCGAACACTAGATCGGCGGGAAGACGAAGATCTCTGCCGAACAGCATCTGGGAAGGTGTGAAGCCGGTAGTCTCATGGACGGCACTCCTATAGGCCAGCAGGAACAGGGGGAGTTTCTTGTCCCAGTCCTCTTGATTCCTAGATACCAGGAGCGAGAGGTTGTTCAAAATTGTACGATTAAACCTCTCCACCATGCCGTCGGATTGTGGGTGTAAAGGCGTAGTCTGGGTTTTGTCCATTCCGAGAAGTTGGCATAGTCCTTTAAAGACTGCAGAGGTAAAGTTCGTTCCTTGGTCGGAATGAAGTTGCAGAGGGGTTCCATATCTGGAAATCCATTCTTGCACCAGTACCTCTGCTACGGTTGTAGCTTCTTGATCGGGAATAGGAAACGCTTCGGGCCATTTAGAAAAGTAGTCAATGACAACTAGGATGTATTTGTTGCCATCCGAAGTTCGCGGAAGTGGTCCCAGGATGTCGAGGGCAATCCTCTCAAAAGGCGCTCCTACATTATAACGATGTAGTCTTCCACGGCTTCGTTTCTTCGGGCCTTTACGGGCGGCACAGGCGTCACAAGCTTGACACCACTTTTCGACGTCGCCTCGAGCCCTAACCCAGTAGAAGCGCTCGCGAACCTTCTGCAGGGTCTTCATTACGCCAAAATGGCCTCCAGTTAAGCCATTATGAAGTTCTTCTAGAACCTTCGGAATCCTCGAACGAGGGAGTACTAACTGCCATCGGAGCATCTTGCCGTCGTCCGACTCCCATTTACGATACAGGACTCCATTCCTTAGGCGAAGCGAATCCCATAAAGCCCAGTACTGTTTTGTTGCCGGACTGTAAGATGATATTTCTTGCCAACTGGGCTTAGCGCTGGATTTTTCCATAAATTCTACAATAGGTTTGATGTCGCTGTCTGCTAATTGGTCCGCCCGAACATTTTCGTCACTCCAGGGATCTTGAGATGATGCCGATGATGTAACTTGGCGGACAACGGGATGTTTCAGATGGTAATATTTCTCTGCCCTGGAGCAATAGCGACAACTGTCTATGCAGGGCCTTCTCGACAAAGCATCTGCATTTACATGAGATGCCCCTTTCCGATGACGTATCTCGATGTCATATTCTTGTAATCGCTGTATCCACCTGGCTATTTGGCCCTCCCGATTCTTGAAATTTAGAAGCCAGGTTAAAGAGGCATGGTCCGTTCGGAGCAGGAACTTTCGGCCGTACAGGTAATGATGGAAGTGCTCCACGGCCTTAATAATAGCAAGGAGTTCCTTTCTCGTAACACAATAGTTACGTTCTGCCTTCGAAAGGCATTTGCTCCAGTAAGCAATGACGTGTTCTTGGCCATCTATCTCCTGGGACAAAACTGCTCCGACACTCTCCTTACTTGCGTCTGTGTCCAGGATAAATGACTTGTCAGGGTGAGGATACGACAAGATCGGCGAAGATGTTAAAGCCGTCTTTAGTTCGTTGAATGCGTCCTCACATTCCTCAGTCCATAGAAATTTCTGTCCAGTCTCGGTCAATTTGTGAAGAGGTCTTGCAATTTGAGAAAAGCCCTTCACGAATTTTCGATAGTAAGTACACAGACCGAGAAAACTTCTTAAGTCATGGATATTCTCGGGACGACTCCAGTTCTGGACTGTGGACGTCTTTTCGGGATCGGTTCGGACTCCGTGGGCGGATATTATGTGCCCGAGGTAACGTACTTCCCGACGAAACAAATTACACTTCGATGGACTTAGTTTCAAGTTTGCCTCTTTTAATTTCTGTAGTACCTTTCGAATGTTCTCGAGATGCTCTTCGAAAGTCCTTCCGATGATGATGATATCGTCCAAATAAACGAGACATGCTTCGTAGGAAAGTCCTCTCAACACTGTCTCCATTAGACGCTCGAATGTAGCCGGTGCGTTGCAGAGTCCAAAAGGCATAACTTGCCACAATCCTCAGAACTGCCACAATCCTTGTCCCGTGGTGAACGCAGTCTTTTCACGGTCATCGGGATGGATTTCTACTTGCCAGTAGCCACTCTGGAGATCCAGAGTGGAGAACCATTCGTTTCCCGATAAAGTGTCCAATGTGTCGTCTATCCTGGGAAGAGGGTAGCTGTCTTTCTTGGTAATGTCATTCAGACGTCTATAGTCAACGCAGAACCGGGTGGAACCATCTTTCTTTCGGACCAAAACAATCGGCGAGGCCCACGGACTAGTCGATGGCTCGATGACGTCATCACGCTGCATCTCCTCTAAAAGTCTGCTCACCTCTTCTTGCTTAGCAAACGGCAGCCGCCTAGGATGTTGCTTGATGGGAGAATGGCTGCTTGTGTCTATTTTATGCTGCGTTAACCTCGTACGGCCAAAGTCACCGGAAGTACGAGAGAAGAGGTCTTCAAATTCAGCTATTACTTTCTCCGCAGCGCTTCTCTGTTCTGCCGTTAACTCCACGTCTTGTAATAATTCCTTCGTCAGGCACTCGGAAGATTTAGCTGTCGTTTGGTTGATGTTCTTATTAATGCAGGTAACAGGAGTGCATGTCGCCAACACTTCATTTTTCTTTATCACCTTCGACTTGTCCGTCACATTTACTACTCTAACTGGAATTTCCGTTCTCGACAAGTCCACAAGTGTTGCTCCCACAAGTACTCCTCTGACGGAATCACTATTGCTTGGGTGTTCGATTAATCCAAAACGGAATTTATTGCTTTCTTTTACTGTTCCAGAAATTATTGAATCAGTTCTGGGAGGTAGAGTGATATCAGTCTGGGCTATTATTTGCTGAACAGGCAAAACAGTTTCATTTCTAATATCGAACGCAGCTATTTCTTCTGAGTCTGAACGAAGCTCATTATTCTTAAAGTCCAAATTAAATTTGTGCGATTTTAAAAAGTCGAGTCCGAGAATAAAAGAGTCTGTAATATTGGCGACATATACCACATGGTCGTATCTGGCATTTCCAAACTTGATTTCTACTTGCGCTTTTCCGCCCACTTCGATCTTGTCACCTGTCACAGTCTGGAGGGTCAGCGAGGGCGGAGTCCAGATAATCTTCAAATTTAATTTCTTGGCCAGATCCGTCCTTATGATGGTTACGTTCGCTCCAGTATCAATCACCATGTGGCATGGGGAACCATTAACATATCCCAGTACGAAGAGTCCATTACTGCCGCCATTCGCTGATGAAATCTGCAAGACTTTTAGGTGAGGCTTTTGACTATATGGCAACCTCCGCCCCGCGAGATGGCCACCTCCTAGTTTCCCTCCTTCTTGTTTTTAGAATTCTCTTGCTGGTCATGAGACTTTCGACCACAATACTTTTGTACATGGCCTTCGACGCCACACTTCCAGCATTTTACTTTCTTTGGGCCATCTCTCGTTCTATCGGATCTTAATTTTCGCTCTATGAGATCTTCAATTCTCTTCAATCTGTTCTCGACGCTCTCTGTGTCTTTGTTAGCTTCCTCTTGGACCGTGACCGCTCTAAATCATGCCGATCTTTTCTCACGGCCCGCTGGGCTGCCTCTAGCTTCATTGCGAACACCAGAGCAGACTTCAAATCCTGATAATCCTCCAACATGAGTGCCTTTTGGGTTTCTGGATCACGGATGGCTTCAATAAAATGACGCACCGCCATTTCTTCTCGGACATTATCAAGGTGGTCCATGTAGGCTAGATGACACAGCCTATCTATGTCCGAAGCCAGCTCTTGAAGGGTCTCGCCAGATCTCTGCATCCTTGACTTAAGTTGGATTCTACTATATTCTTTCTGGCACTTCTCTCCGAATTTCATCTCCAAGGCACTGGCAAGGGCGTCAAAATCTCCTATCTTCGTCGCTCCGATAGTTTGCAATACATTAATTGCATCTCCGCTAAGGGAAGCGGCCAGTTGATTAGCTTTCTCGGACTCGCTCCAACCATTGGCTCTAGCGACGATCGAAAATTGGGTCTTGTAAGCTTCCCAGGGAGTCTTTCCGTCATAGGCAGTAAGTTTCACTGCTGGGCGGTGTGAAGATAACCTGATGTTTTCGGGTAATTTTCCCAGCTTTACGAGAGAGTCCAATTTCTCTTCAATTTTAGCTTCACATTCTTCACGCATTCTGCAAATATCCTGCTGTAATTCCTTAACATTCCCTTCAATTCTTTGTTCATATTTCGTCTGAGTTTCTTCTAAGAGAGAAACTCTTTTCTCCATTTCTTCTTGGCCCTGCTTAATTTCTTCTAAATTTTCTTGGGTTTTCTCTATCTTCTGCTCCAACTTTTCTTGATTTTTCTCTATTTTCTGTAACCCAGTTTTCATCTCTTCTTGTCCGGCTTCAATTTTCTTTTCTAAATCCGCCTTCATTTGTTCTTGTCCGGCTTTCATCTGTTCTTGTGCGGCTTTCATCTCGTCTTGTCCGGCTTTCATCTGTTCTTGTGCGGCTTTCATCTCGTCTTGTCCGGCTTTCATCTGTTCTTGTGCGGCTTTCATCTCGTCTTGTCCGGCTTTCATCTCGTCTTGTCCGGCTTTCATCTCGTCTTGTCCGGCTTTCATCTGTTCTTGTCCGGCTTTCATTTCTAACATCATATTCATGAGCTTTTGAAGTTGTTCTTCCATTTTTTGTCTAGTCAAAACCATAAACTGGAAAATTAAAGTCCTTCTTTAATTTTCCAGATTGTCTTGGTGTCAGAACCCCGATTCTGACACCAAATGTTGCGGAATTACTCTGCTACTCCTGGGGTTCGTCGTTCTAAAGTCCAGTGGTGTAAAAAGTTCAAGTAAAAAGTCACTTGTCAGGATGGAACACAAACTTTATTTCTTCTAGAACTTCGTAGAACAATCAGCTGCACACAATTCACAAGCACAATCTAGCAGTAACGTGCTTTTAACAATCCGCTTGGATCAGAAGCTCTCACAAATGCTGTATTTCTCACACAAAATAAGTCACTTTTACAGGCAAAAATTCCGTGGAAATATTCAAGGGATATAGTACACTATCCCTTAAGACACAGCAATGAAGAATTTACACACAGCACTTTAAAAACAGCTTCACAAAGCAAGCTAAAACACAGCTTCTATAGCACTATCAGTTCACACAAAACAAGCGTACTCAGAGCTCCTCACACATTGAATGTTCAACTCGCAACTGACTCGCTTCGGGGCGATGCCCGCTTCTATAAATAGCCGACGCAGGAGGTACAAGAGGTTTCCAGAAAAGTCAATTTCTAGAGGGTTCTACATAAAGCGTGAATTTTGATTACGTCATAGAAGAGAAATGTTAGGTTATTATGCGTTTTTAATGCAGGAAAAACAACTTCCAGGCCCCATTGGGAAAATCGCGCCAAATGACCAAAAAGTCGCCAAGCTTGGCGACTTTTGGCGAAATATCGCCAAATTTGGCGCCAAAAATAAGTCCTCAAAAGTGAAGAGATCTAAGCTCTAGGACTAATATTTCTCGAGATTTCTAGAAGCCCATAGAAAAACATATGGGAAAGCGAAACCTCCGTATCTCCGGTTCTAATTGGCCGATTTTGATGCAACAAAAAGCAAAATTTATCTATTTGAAGCGTAGAATACGAATTTTAAACCATTTTAAGCCCCAGAGCAGCGGGTTGCCCCGAAAATTCGTAACAATACCTTTCCCACACTCGATTTTTCATTATGACCCATTTCCTTATCATATTATCTCATTAGTTATGGTTAAAAACTGCCATTTGTCGTAAAATAAAAATTTCTATCTCTAATCAATAAAATGTTGTTATGCGTGAGTAAATTCACCAGAAATTTTAAATAGTTTTCTTTTATAAAAATAAAACATTTCTACGCAAATCATGTGACGACGCTAAGGCTCGGTTACGTAGCAGTCATTGGGCTCTCTTTATTAGGAACTGTTTTTAAAGTTCTATTTCGACTAAGCAATAAGAGGCGCTAGAAGACTAAGAATTGTTTGAGGAAGAAAAAGATCTTTTAATAACAAATTCCATTTCCATAAAAAGATTCTAAAGTGTCATCATTACGTAACGTTCGTGTTTAGATACCCTAAGAACAGGTGAGGCACGATTACGTTTTGCCCTCGTGAAGCTATTTATTTCAATAATTTTGTGCACGCTTAAGAAAAACTGGATTCACCCTGGAGTAACTAAATTTACTCCGAAGGTTTTAAGATCAGGACAAACGCGTACCCATTTTAAATTCTTCAGAGCTGATTTAGTT
>JAWZYV010016097.1:0-33694 GCA_038373885.1 Cheiracanthium punctorium | reverse complement strand
GAATTTATAAATAAATTAAATATTTAAAACTTGCATGCATGTATTTTGCACTTAAAAAAAAGGGAATATGATCTAATCGTCATATATTTTCTTGAATAATGTAAAATTTATTAATTACTTTATTAATTTTTTTCTTGAATAGGGCAATAAATTAAAACAACAAAAAAAATCCCCCCATCCCTATTGATCATGATAAATGTATCACTTATCGTAACTGAAATTAATCTCTCTGGGTTTACAGAAAAACATAATTTTCCCAGAAGTGCCATCATTGATTCTGAAATGTTTTTAAGGTTTGACAGATTCCAATTAGTTATTGAATTTAATTATCCTCTTTTTCTATTTCAGCAAATAACGCATAATGAATAGTGTCGCACAAAATGGTATCAGACAATCGAAATTCCTACGAATTGTAATTGTAGTTTCCTCCACCAGTCCACCGATTTTTTTAAACGTCATAAAAACTAATCTGTGGCTGATCATGAAAAAATTTGTCTTTAGAAAATGAAAGTTTCGAAAGACAAATTTCTGTCTCTTAATACATAATTATTTCACGAGCATAAATGCAACATGTTTTGTTAAAACATGTTTGTTAAATATGGACAGATGCACCAAATGACACTCAAATCAATTAATGCAATGGAAAAGCAGTTAAAAATATTCCAGAATATAATATTTCGAAGTAAGATATTTTCCAATCTTTCGTATATTTCTTGTTTGTTTATTTATGCACACTTATTGAATATACAATATTACATTTTTAGCTTTATTTGTCGCTGTATAAGAAATGTAATGCTCTAAAAGTAGGCGTCGTTGAAAACAATTTTATTCGAATTTAAAAAAAAAGAGTAAACAGAATGTCTCATATTCTCATTTCCTCGCTTTAAAAACAAAATATCATGTCATTCATTCATAATTTAAAACTCTTGATTGAATGCAGAAAGCCTGAGCTGTGCTTTAAATGATCCGCTTTTGTAAAAGAATTTTCTTATGATTTGTTAAAATATTTTCGAAATGCAACATTTTGAATCTATTAGTAACTGAAATTTTGTTACTTCTTTTTCTGAGTCATTTCAAGCATGCATCTTTCAAACAGTTATATAAAAGAACTGTGCTCTATCTTAAGTTAAAGTTTTATTTTAAGTATTTTCCCTAAAACAATAATTTCCGAGAAAATGTACGTTGCGTTAGATTCAACACAATTAAAACTTTATTTTATGGATTTTAGAAAAATTTAAGAGTAATTATGTAGTTTTCTACGAAATATTTCTAAGTCTTGGTAACAACATACTAGTTATTTTATTCCAAAAGCCTGTGTGTCACATGGAATAAATTGTTAATGTGAAAATTGCAAAACATTCAGGGCAACACTTTTTAAACCTTTAAACTATTCCTCCACATCGAGTTAAAAAAAATCTTTGGACATCAAAGTGCTTCAAACTACTTTCTAAATTTATTTTTTTGAAAAGAAATTAGTTTGTTGAAACCCTTGACTACATTTCTTTAGTCATTTGATTGTTCGCTAGAGCCTACAAAAAATATTCATCATACTTCGAATTTTTATACTCCTTTAACTAAATATTCACCACCTTTTTAAAACACTTTTTGGGACTTAATATTTAGTTGCTGGTATTCAACATACCTCAACAAAGTATTCAACAGATCTTCTGAGCACTTTGAAGTTGAAGAAAAGACTAAGAATTAACGACAAAAAAACATTTCACTACAAATCTCGTTAAATGTTATTTAATTATACTAAGACGTTTTCAGACAAGAATGATTAAAATTCATCTAATTGGCCACACTAACAACCAGTCAAAATAAATGTCCTTGTATACAAATATAAAAAAAGGATTTCAAAAATGTACATTAAAAACGAATGTTTTTCACGTTAAAATTTTCATGTCAGTAAACTGATAAAACTGATAATCTTGTTCGCACAGTGTGGCTGTTATACAAAAAATTAAATCGAAGTAATTGATGATGCTGTCAATTAGAGTAACTTTGATTAACATGGGCTAACTGAGAGCCACCTCTAAATATCCATCCAGAACACGTTTAAAACTGCATGTTCTTTGTATGGTTTGGAAATCAGTCGGGGATCCTGTTTTCTCCAAATCGAAGGGAAACATAACCACCGTCTATTTAAAGGCGATAACTGACTTGGAAAACAACTAATTTTTTGGAAAAAATAGTTCCTTGCAGCTCTTAACTTCACGAAACATTCTACGATTGAGGCTAGAACTTTCAATAATCAGCATCAAGCTGATCAGAAAATTTCTCAAACAGAAATCGTTAAGATAAAGGCTGTCTAACAAGTGAGTATTTATAGTGGTTTACTTAACCACTCTTTGGAAACTTTTTATGAAATTTACATTAACCATTCACTAACGGAGAATCGGAAATCGTCGGGTGTGACGAAAGGGTTAGCTAACTAACCACTGGTTGTCGTTTACAAATGGCGAATGTCGTTTACGAATGGAGAATAGATCCTCTAGAATAAGATGTCATCGCCTGCGATTTTAAGTCCAATTCTCTGAAACTCAAGCTAAAACAACTCTCGTGGGTATATTTTTCGAACGATTTTTGTTAATGACAGGCAGAATATATCTATTATTGTACAACCAATTACAGCCGATTCAGTCAGTATAGAAAACACATTTAAAAATCTTTTAGTCAAATATATAGCTCAAAAGCAGTTTCAAAGAATGAAATTCTTTGGAATATATAATATTCACCGAATATCTTTGAGAAAAGAATTGAGCGAGACGATGTACTTTATGATACAATGATATACTTCGGTGATATGTTATATGCTATTTTCCTTACCGTGCAATATTCTTTATCACACCAGCTTAACCTATTTCAAACGCACTATGCACATTTCCTATATATTATGTGGCTTCTTTACACAAAGATATATGTATGGAGTTTACTACATAGAATTTATAATGCATATATATGGCATACTGTATATGCATATATAAAATCAAATCATTTCTACTTTTCTCAGAATTTCAAATTTTCAATTTTAGTTGTTTTTCTCGAAGATTTTTCTGAATAATCGACTGAGAGAGAATTTTCAGATCAGTTTTATTTTCCTTAGAATTCTTTCAGATATATATATATATATACATAAATGTTATAGTCTAATTTATCATTTTTTTTTCTTCGGTAAACAAGAAGGAACTTTTTAATGTTCATATAAATACATCAAAGCAACCATTTTTTTTTAGCCGCTTAAGCATGAGTTTTTATATACTAGTATCTAAGGTGCAAAGCCTTCAGTAATAATATACTGTAGAGGAGTGGAAAAAATTAAGAATTCGGTGCAGTCAAGAAACAATGTCTTTTAAGGGAGACGTGGTTGCTGGTTAATCTGATAGATATGTCAGTCTTTTTTGCTTGAACTTAGGATCCACGTATGAGTTTATCAAAACACCCTGCTTAGTTTGTATGATGCAGATTACAAATTGAAAGATTTTACTATCAGTTTCTTAGTATCAGTTTGAAACTACTGAAAATTGCCCATTAGGATTTTTGGCCTACTGACTATATAGGCGCATTCACAATAATTGATTGGCTGGTAATCAAATTTCATTGAATCTTCCGATTCACAGTAGGATTCGGTGATGATCAGGACATCAGAGTTCTGAAAAAATACTAGCACTGCTTTGTTTTCCTCCTTTCTGAGAACAGGACTGAAGCAAACAAATTGTACAGGGCAATATCGACGTCAAATGCATATTTAAGAGATAGATTAAAAATTCAAGTTTCATTACCAATTATAAAATTTATAGGACCTTGTAGAAGATTGGTTTAACACTGAAGAGAAGTTAATTACACGTTACGCAAGAAAATATGATGTTTTAAAATCTCATTTCATCGAGTAGAATCTTCATAAGTCTAAAAAGATTTTAAGCAATATAGCATTTTGACTAATATTTTAGTGAAAGGAGTACATTAAATTCGGATATATATATATATATATATTATATATATAATATTATATATATATACTAATTAGCAAGGGTGGAAATTACAGCTTTATTGCATGATTATACTAGTAAAATAATTGGCATTTTATTTAAACTGATGAAGTAGTCTGTATAGATAGATTCTAATGTCGATGTAATTCTAAAAATTTTAATGGTCACTCAAGTAATTTTTCTCTAGTGCCAAAATTAACAGCATGCTCCTAGCGAATTTGTTATTATTGAAAGTATTTTTTATTACCAATTAATGGAAGATTAAAATAAAAACAGTGGAAGTTTATAAAACAAATTCAACAAAATCTTCAGTATTTGTAGCTGTGATTTCTGTAATTGGAGAAGAATTCACACAATTTTTAAGATGGAGGAAATGATTTAGGTCGAATATGTCAATAATTTTTTTAAAAACATTATTCGAGGTGAAAACCAATATATACATATATTTATTTGTTACATTATTTTGAATTTTATGATAGCACTTGTTTGATGAAGAGTCAAAAATTATGGGCAGTTATCTTTAATATGGTACCCCATATGAAATGAAAATTTTATCATGAAATTTTCAAAGAGGAACTAGCAAAAGTGCCAGAGTAGGACCCAAATGAGTCAAAATCATCATATATTGCACAGCCAAAGAAACGAAGAACATTGTTTGAGACAGCAATTCAACGTTTGTTATAGCTTCACATCCTTATAATATATAGGTTTCCCATCTATAACTATTATGCACAGATTATCACCATCAGTCAACTGCAACATCAGTCAAAGCAACAGTAGAATTTACAATTAACTGCAGTCTTTATGGCAATGTTTATATTATTTATTTGATATCACTTATCACATCATTTCTGAGTTTAATGGGAATTAGTTTTCCCAGGATTGCTGCCTTCAGATGCTGCTAATGATAATTAGTTGAAATCTTTTTAAAAACTACATTTCGTCAGTCATCGCCATACACAAAAATTCTTGTAATCATTGCATGTAACTATGCACGGGCGCCGACTTGTAAAAATTATTGGGGGGGGCTCGTATCCTTACGGAGGTGGACGGGGGGACACAAAATCCTTCTCTCCGTCAGTATAATAAAGGGGTTCAGAAATTTTAGACTTGAGATTTCAAAATGTGCTTTTTTAAAATAACACTTTCATGAAAATAAAAGGAATTCCATTTAATAAATTTTTCAAAAATTTTTTGAACTCCTTTTTTAAATTAAGTATTTGAACTCAAGATCTCGAATCAGTCTTCAGTACACATATGGAGAAAGCAAATCTCCCTTCTGAAAGAACAACTGAATTTTAATTAAGTTAATAACAGCAAAACAAGTAAAATCTTTTTCGAAATGTATTTAATGATAATTTCATAGGAAAGAAAATGCATGCAGTCAAATGTGGAAAACTGTTTTGCAAAACATTACTCCAGCTAATATTTCAAAAATACCCTAGAGGTACAAACGAGACGAAATACTAAAATCCGGATTATTTTATTTACTTGCAAACATTCATCAGAGATAATTTTTACTAATATAAAATAGCATTTTTTATTTTACTACATGATGAAATACCCATAAATTGAATCGACTTTAATTAAATGTCGCACTACTTTAAGGCAGAAAAACTGATCACATTTAAATTACATTTCTTTGACAACTTTTTACAGATTACATTTAAAATTATTATTAAAAAAACATAAGCAAAGAAGTAATAAATATCTCCTTTCCATGTATTAAAACAAATCAAACAAATATACAAACCATCATACAAGAGTCCTCTCTTCGACACATACATATTAAACGGATTTCCGTGATTTGAATTGTAAAAACAAAAACAATAAATAAATAAAATATACTTTTAAATTCATTCTCATAGTATTTTCACAGCAGGAAAAAAATTAATTTTTCAATAATATCATCCTTGTTAACATTTAAAAATGATTTAACAAAGAAATCCAAGTGCGAGAATATATCAAAATTCAGAGTCTACACTATTTTAGGTCTTCATAAACATTTTAATACTGAAAATATTCATTTTACATTAAACTAAGAATACTCATATAATCTTTCAATAACATTAAAAATGAAAGAAATGTTGAAATGTGGTGTTATGGCCAACTATCTGCGCGAGGGATCTAGGCCGGGGGGGGGGGGGCTTCGTGTGGAACTTGGCATAGAAAACTCGACATATAAAATCTGCGTTGCACTTTAAATCACACTTCTTTTTGGAATACCATTCCAGATTACCTTAACAATTATGAAAACAAATTAAACCAGCACATAAGCAATTGGCAAATCAGAGACGCTCCTGGCAAAATGGACATATAGTAATCATTTTAATAAACTAAAACCATAATGAATTATGCTATTTGAAACATATTTTGATGATATTTGTGCAACAATATATGAATATTTATTTTTATTCAGTACGGAAAGAAGTTGTATAAAATATAATCGTGCTTTACATTTAAAAGTGGAATAACACAGAGGAATAATACAATGCCAAAAATATCACTCTGAATTACTGTAGATATTTTACAGACATTTTTAAAAATACTCAACATTTTCACTTTACATTAAAATAAGAATACTCAATAATATGAAAAATGGAAAAAAAAATGAATGAAATCTAATTCGAAATCATAGTCTACGCCATATTATTTTTAAAACATATATAAAAACTCCCACTGCACTCTAAATCACCCTTCTATTTGGAAAATTGTTCCAGAATTACCTAAAACAATTATCAAAAACAAATTAAACTAGCACACTAGCAATTGGTAAGTCAGAGACGCTTTGGCTAAATGTATACATAGTATTCATTTTATAAACTAAAAACCATAACGAATTATGTTATTTGAAATTTATTCTGATGATATTTGTGCAACAATATACGAAAATTAATTTTTAATCAGAACGGAAAAGAGTTGTATAAAATATGATTGTGATGACTAGGGTACGAAGGGTATTTTGTTTATAAGCTTCTTATGATTACCATAGCCCGTTCGTGTGAACATAGTGCTAAAAGTTTCTCCTTATTGAATTTGCAAAATATACATCCATCTAATGAAAGGTATCACTGAAATGTGCACATAAAAATTCAAGCTAAATAGTCAGCTTCAAAACTTTTAAAGCACATATTCATTCAAATTTCAATTAAGAAGTGTACAATGCCAAAAAAGTGTTTCTTGTGTACGAAGTCAATAATGAATCAGAATTATTTTCTCAGTTACTATATACATATTCTGTATAAATATTAACGCTAAAATAGCTTTAATAATGTTTAATTATATTTTTTTCCCTTCTAAATTTTAACGCAGGCTCTAAAATGGTAGGAGCCCACAGGTGAAAGCCTACTCAGCCTAATGGGTAATCCGGCCCTGTTTAGGTATAGTCCCTCTTTCCCCATGACAGCCCCCTCCTTCCTCCTCTATATTTTTTATGGTTTTGTAGCCAGTTACGCTAGTTTGATATTCCATAAATAAAAATTTACAACATAGGTGCTCCATAGAGTGCTTTTACAGAAGAGGGAGGCTATTTGCAAGTGTGGGGTGGAGGTGGGGGTCGATACGAGTATCTCGCACGTGCTCGACTCTCTCTAGATCCCAATTCACACTATCGCTGTCTAAACCATTTTTTTATTCTTGATCGTTTCTCTTTCTTTGTGGGTTCCGAGGCTACTACCCCAGCCCAACCATTAACTTTAATCATGCTCTGCTGTGCGTCCTCCTTTCATTTGCCCTCTCATGTATGGATCGCGTCTAGACTGCGCGCTTCGCTATCTGCACATATTTACAAAAACGGCTGCATTTTTGGCGCTGCCAAGAGAACAACGACTGGGCATGCGTAGTCAGAATATTGTGTTGCATACACGCGCTCGCGTAGTTGTTAGAAAATAAAGTAGAGATTAGTCAAGAGACACTAATCGACATTGTTTTTCCTAAAGAGGAATTCTCTTTCGCAACACAATATGATATGATATGCACATGATCAAAGGCCTCTCTGAATTTTGGGCCTTGTCCAAGCTCGGCTTGGGCCCATCGTTTTTTTGGTTCTTCCTTCTTTCCTTGGCGAGATGGTTAAATCTAGGCCCAGGGCGGGGTCATGACCACTGTGACCCCCTACTGGAACCGCCATTTATTATTAAATTATAATATTCGCACCACTTGCAGCCCAGGAGTAAGCAATAATAATACACGAACAGAAATTCTTGCAATCTATGAAGTCGAAGCTTCCGCCTAAAACAACGAGTCTTCTTAAAAGATTTCATGGTTTTCAAATGTTCGTTTCTAATTTTCGTATTTATGTGTAAACTAACAAAAATTTTGAAAATCGTAGGGGGCTGGGAGACAGCTAAGTTAGTGCTCAGCCCGCGTAGCCCGCCCCCCCCCCCCCCCCCCATCTCACGCAGCACGCACGCGTCTCGCTCAGCAACTCGATGCATGGGGAGATAGAGATTTATATATGTAAATGAGAGAGAGCTAAGACAAGCAATTATAGGGAAACTAATGATCCAGAAGGTTGTGCTGCTCGTATCTTTAGGGAGAGATGTTATGATGAAGATCATTTTTTTTATTTAGCTCCTAACTGTTAGTCTATATCAGAAACGTTTAATGTGACGTTCGATATTAGTTAAATGTTAGATGATAAAGCTGTATAAAAGAAATACGAATGAGGCTGTCCTATATCCGGAAACTGTATTAAGACATTCAATGTTTCATTCTATCTCACAAGGTTCTTCACTGATCGCGCTAAAATCATTCTCACACTTAAATTTGGCACCTTATTTCAAATTTTCTGGCCTGTAGAATTGTTTGTTTTAAAGTCACGATTTAATACGGATTTAGGGTTTTCAGCAGGAGCTGTCACGTAGCTACATCGAACTCATGCTGGGAAGTGGAATGTCACAATCGTTTGTTGCAGTTTTTGACACGGAATGGGATAAATCTCTTGATATCCTTGATGGTCAGTCGGTGGGAACATGCGTGACAGAAGAGGTCTGTAATCTCAACAATAGGAACAGAAAAGTGAAAGCTTTTGCTGTATGTACTGCATTTCTCTAAAAAGAAAGATTAACATTACTTCGTGAGTAGTAACGGGGCCGTCTCGACTAAGCAAAAAAAGAACGCAGTTCACTCTCAAGTACACCTACTAGAGTGGTAAGCAATTTCCAGGTCAGACAAATGTGTCACGGTGTAAAACTCTGAAGGGGGGCCCACCCCCTCCCCCCACATCCCCCCCCCCCCCCCCCCCCCCCCCCCTGCTTCTTGCGGGGGGAAAACACTGCCCGTCTCTTTTTGCGCAGTAGATCTATCCCTGAATTGATGGTCATTTGATGTTGTCGTCTTGCCGCTCTTTAAGATAAAGAAGGCTTGGACATCCGGTGCCTCATTACTGGCATTACAGGCGCCCGAACGTAATTTACCCTGAATGCCCGGTGAAGGAAATCTAGAAGCTGAGTAGGGAGGCACAGAAGAGAGCTAGCGATGCAGGTTCCTCTATTTTTATGGATTCTTAAGTTTTACCCGATTTGGAGGAAGAAATATATGATTTGATTGACACCGAGAATAAGGTTGGAGTGAAGTTTTTGTGTGCTAGGGGGGCTCAGCCCCCGTTGAATAAAAATATTGGTGGTGGGGGCTGGAAGCCCTTCAAGCCCCTATGACGGTTCGGCGCCTATGTAACTAATGTACTGTGGAGCCTCAATAAGAAATAAAATCTAGCTCGACTATATTCTTATTAGTCACAGTACAGAGACATACAGTCAAACATACACAGTCGACATACGACTTATTCTGAGCTTACGACATTCAAATTACATGAGAATTAAGATAATGTAATTTCAAGATTTATCTAAAATATAAGCATCAATCTCTAACTTTTAAAACCTTCACTGTTTTTATTATGCGACTCTCAAAAATTTTATGTGGTGCTTCTGAACAAATTTCTTAACAGTAACATTCATTCTGAAACTGCGCATTTGTAGCTCAATTCAGCTTCAAAGTTGTTGAATTGCTTTGTAAGGATATAGAAAATTCATGGAATGATTTTATCTATCTGCGATAGAAGGAAATCCTATTATAGATGGACGCGCGTCATACATTATAGATCAAATTACTAGACCGACTGGACTCACTTTTTATTTCTGTCAAAAATAGAGATAAAACTTTAGATCGAAATTTATTTTCCTTTGAGCTCGATCGATCGTCGCTACATTTTATTATCTTTTTTGAGATCTATTCTGCCATGCAAGATAGTATACTCGCGCTCGCGAGCGCAGTATCTAGCTTTAGATGTAATGGAATTTTTTTCTATTTTGGTAGTAATTTATTTCTTTAAAAGAATACTCAGGTTTTAAGTTATTCATGAAAAATTTCTGTTATTTTTTTTGATGAATTAAATAATAAATACTACTCTTATACGAGCCTTTCACATGTTGGAATTTCTTACCGTAAGCGACCGTATGAATGGGAGGGGACAGGTCTCTCACCCTTACCAAACTTTTTAAAAAATTTTATTTTTGCATTTTCTATTTTTATCTATTTTGGAGTAAACTAATAAGATAATCGTATTACCAATATTTTCTTATATGTGCTTTTTGGAGCAAGATTGCTAATTCTGTTCATCTTAAGCTATCTATTCTCTCGCTCATCCTCCGTTATGCGAGGCAAATTTCAGCTCCAACTCCCGAAATGAACAGGGCAGGATTTTACCAACTTACTTTTAATAGTAAAATCGATAGTAATAAAACTTTATTGTTATCTTAATATGTAATCTTCATTGTGAACTAAGACAGCATAATAATAATAGGTGAAATAATAAGGACAAGCAATAGAGAAAGTAACTGGATGAAAATAACTAAATGCAATTGAACGATTTTTTTTGAACAAAGTACATCTGATACCGAATCTCAATGAACGCAAACAAAACGCTTGGCGACCAACGTTTCCTTTGTTCAACTTCGTGCACCATCGCCTTCATTTCGTGCACTTCATTTCCTTTTTTCTACTCGTCTTTTGACCAGATTACCATGCGCCAGTCTTTCTTGGAATTTGCATCGAGAAGAGACAAACGCATTTTGCATTATGAAAACGAAACTTTTCAGCCGATTTTTAATCAGTCAGCATAACAGACTTCCTTTTCGTTCTCTGTCAACTCGATATCATATTTTCTTGTAGGATGGAAGAAACCAAGTTTTCCAAACGCGACAGGTGTTGAAATACATGCCCCCCGTATGTTGTAGGAAACACCTTGCCCTCGTTTGCCATATTGGAACTTTGACTTTGCCTCGATGAGCAGCGGTGTAAGTTATTTGCACAAAACAAAACGCATTGTTATGTGAAGCTAAAATCTGTTTTAGTATAAATAAATATCAAAGCAATTTGAAGACTCATGAAATTTTACTCACTATGAAAAAATGCAAACAAGTAGCGTCCTCCAAGAATTTGACAGGAATCTACCGTACTTAAACTTTCTTATATGATCCGTGGGACGTCGCTACTTCAGATAGTTCGCTCCTTGGCAGTGATCTAGCAAACTTATTTTAACTAACCGAAGTTGGAAAACGTGGCCCTATTTGTATATTTTGCCCCGGTCTGCTCTATATCTTGCTATATATCTATTATATAATTTAAAGATTTATCATAAAACAGTACGAGAAAACATCTTGTATTCTGACGTAGCTCAACATCATGTTCAATCCTTTTCTACATAAAGCACTATACTAAGAGCAATTTTATAGGAAAAACAATTATACATAATAAATTTTCTCCTGCTTTTCACGGACCCTTATTAATACGTGGAAGTCCTTTTTTATCTCTCTATCTCTCGCTCTCTCGCGCGCTCAAAAAAATGATTTACCGCTAAGAAGTTCCCGGTTACGCCTTTACCCTTATAAGAAAAATTATTTATTTCGCTCCTATTCGCTCGCGCTCGACGTTTTTATTTAGTACTGTAATTAGCAATTGAAGAAATTTTCAGTTAAAGCATATTCCAACTTAAAAAGTTTTCTTCCTTTTAACTTTGTTCATACGTGGTGAGTTTTTAAAATGCGGAACGCGCGCGTGCGCGCGCGACGCGCGACGCGCCTAAGGACATTGAATTGTTTTCTCACTCCTAAATCGAAAAGAAGAGTTTTATTTTTCGTATTGAGTTTAGTTGCTTTAGTCAGTATTTATTACATTCCTAATCACAGTTAATATTTGAATTTTCTTTCTACGATGTTAAATCCTTTATTAAAAATTAAAAAAAGAAAAGATGCACTTAAAATCCTTTAATTTTATCTCATGCATTCTATAGTGCGGTAAATTACAAAATACTTTTATGCTGTAGTTGCAAAGCATACTACAGCAAAACATCTAGGTATAAATAAACAATAACAATTTTAAACAGTATAAATAACAGATTTAACAAGACAATAATATGTACTATCACCCCTCAGTTATCGATTACAAGGAAAGGTAATTTTGTAAGTACATTGTCTGAAACTTCTATTTTTTTTTTTTAGGGACTTTAGAAGGAAATAATGTTTCTACAAACAGATTAAGTGTTTATTCAAAAAATACAGTTCACCCCATACAAATTTTACGGAGAATATTCGAAGTTAAAACAACCCCCCCCCACACCACACCTAACAACTAATACTAGTTCAAAAAACGTAGATTTTATATAATATATACTATTTTCTTATTTTAAACATCGTAGAGATATGCTTTTTGTACCAAATATTTTAATCTAAATATACTAGTTACATAAAGACATTTGGCAATAATCCACACATACATTGAACTTTACGTTTAGCATGGCGTCTCCAAATTAAAAATTTGTATATTTTGCAACAGCTTAAACTTATTTTACCATAAATTTAATTTTAAAAGAAAAAGCTCAGTGACATACATGCCATGATTAAACATTTTTTTCTTTATCCGTCAAACATTTTTCTTCAGCCCTTCATCTGTAATGGACGAGATGTAGCCTCTCACACACATCCAAATTCCCTGCAAGTTTAGAAATGTGAAGGAAATTAACTACTCACTGAATAGAAATAGTTCAGCAGTAACATTCTCCAGAAATATTCAAATAACTTTTTCTACAATAAACAACGAACTGTTTTTAATATTAAAGGCTAAAACTTTTGTGTAAATAAAAGATAATCAATGTCATGACATACTTTGCACGCTTATGATGTCCCTGTCTATAAATGCATGCTTTTAAAAGAAATGGCATTTGTGTCACTAACAATATGAAGTTGTCTTCATTTTACTCTGCAAAAACAAAAAATCTCTTTTATAAAATAAACAAACATTTTATTAGTCAAATCATTTGCAAGAATTGGTATAGTTTAGAGACGCGCATAAGAAATTAATTTTCTCTGTTGACCTAATCTCAGTGCAATTCAGTTTCAATTCGACGCCTAGTCTCATCATCGTTCATATTTTGAAATCAATCTAGACTAATTTTCCGCTTCAGAACTGTGTTGCCGAAATGTTATCAAATTTTCATTTCATCATCCTTGTTAAAGTAAAGTTTATAAACTATTGGTTTGATAAGCAACCCCCAGCGCACACAGAACTCTAATATTACCATTTACATCTGGTGTTTATTTCACTAATAAATGCTTGTAATTTGTATTCTGAGTTATTTCTTCACACAAGCGTGGAACATTCGAGAACTCTCTTCTGGGAAAGTGATAGTCAAATTAATTTCATCATTTAAATACTTTACCATTCTGTAAGGCTAGAATTTGCATCATATAAATACATACTAGTTTTTAAATGATAAAATGAATATGACTTGGAAGCTGCCAATTATTATAGTGCAATCGTATGATCGGAGTCAAAGAGTTCGCCGTACTACAAAGTCATTAAAAAAGTACCAAAAAGAACTTATATGACAGCGAAGAAATGTCTAAAAAAAATGACTATAAAACACTAGCACCTTGTATTTTTAAAAGAAATTTTTCACTATTCATAAAGTTCTGGTAATTTTCATTTTCAGCCACATTTTATTGGAAGAAAATATGATAGCAATTTATACGTGTGGTGACCAGAAGGTGACTTTGATGTGATATTGTTGACGTCATAAAAAAAAATTACAGAAAGTGACTAGAGATCACTAAATGAGTCACCTTGACCCCGCTAGGTTTATTAGATTTGCCCAATCAGGTAAAGTCACTCGAAAGTGACAATCAGATGGTTCACATTTTGACACTTAGTTGAAGTCACATATATAATCAAATATCTGATTGAACATAATAGTGCCTCATAATGAGGAGTCGCTGGTATGCTTCTATGAATTTTGTTGTTGTTAGACTTACGGCAATATGAAAATTTGTAGACATTTCAACTGGCTTTCACCTTTGTACATTTCTAATGTTATTTACAGTTCGATTGGCAATCATCCTGAAGCGTGATATAGGGCAGTTGTTAGATCATCAAGAAAATAATTTATTATGAGATAAATCGTGAATAGATGTGCCCATGAACGAATGTTGTCAACTGGAAATAAATACTATGAAGTTGTGCTATGAAAAAAGTGTGCAAAAATCTCATAAAATAAAGAAAACGCACCGCACAAAAATAAGCAAAATGTTTTCATGAAATTCTTAAAACATGCATCTGATATACTATTGCTCAACCTGGTCTGAATGGTAACTGATCATATGAAATCACTTCTGAAAGCCTTCCTTGATGAGCTTTGATTAATGGATTCTATAGTGAATGTTATTCCGATTAGGGAACTCATAAGAGGGAGATTTTACCATATCAGTAACATGACCATAAAAGGTGACAACCACATTAAATATTAATAACTTAGTTTACTAATTATTATTCATAGCTGTAATGCTTTCTATTAATATGCTTTATAAGGATTTCAGTTGCTCATTTAGCTTTACTTTTGCCAATCGGTAAAAGTTAAGCTAAATATTGGGTGTCCAATTGTGCGCCAATTGGGTGTCCCCACAATCACTGAATTATCCCTTTTATTTCATGAAATATTGGTCATACAATAAATTACAAAGTTACGCAGAAAAAAGTGTACATACTTTTATGAATTGTCCCGCAGTAGCCTAATCACTAAGCTCCGTTCTCGTAAGAACACGGAAAGTGAAGCAGCAGCCGGCGACTTGGCCTTTATTTGGAAACTGTGAAGTCCTCCCTTGACTGGACTGCTGTGGACACTGTGTAAGCTAATGGAGACTAGTGCAGCGTAAAATCTGTTCGTATGGCTCCAATGTCTTCCGTTTTTAAACGATATCTCTGAACGTGCGATTTCAGGAGGTAGGTCTGCCCATATGGAAATTGGTTCAAAATCAGTGAGACCATCATAGTGGGCAAACGTTGGTCTGCCTAGAGGCGGCCCGCATAAAGAAAGGACCGATGTCTGTGGTCCTTGTTGTGGTGACGCTACCAGTTGGCTGGTACACGGCCATTAGAAATAAAATAAAATTATGACTATGATTAAAGTTTCAGGAGATTAAATTCAAATAAATACAAAATTAAATTTATTTATACGGTCCCCCTGCCAAAAAATATTACCTTTTTGGTAAAAGTTTGTCCCCATGCATTAATGAGGTGATTTTGCAAAGTTTCAGCTCGTCATTATAAAAAGACTCAGATATATATTTTAAACAAAGTTGGTGAGAGACCATGCAAATACCATTAAATAGCAGAAGTATAATACAATTATGCAATCATTGTTTTTTCTTTCGTTTATTTGGATACGACACCTGAAATACGATGATTTTTTCCTTTCGAGAGCCATTTTAAAATGACAAATCTTAAAATTATAAAAATATATAATTGTGCAAATTTAATTGGAAAATGATAATCAGAATA
Organism: Cheiracanthium punctorium; assembly: GCA_038373885.1. Classification (NCBI taxonomy): domain Eukaryota; kingdom Metazoa; phylum Arthropoda; class Arachnida; order Araneae; family Cheiracanthiidae; genus Cheiracanthium; species Cheiracanthium punctorium. The sequence goes on along the minus strand of JAWZYV010016097.1, from coordinate 17,876 downwards.
GTCTCAAATTTCGAAATGTTATTTCCACAGATTGTGGCAGTTTTATTTCTGCATCATTCTACATATTATTTCTTATCCTGCAAAAAGAAAAAAAACTCATCTCTTTATATGTAAATAAAATAATAGCGATTTAAAGTCTACTTTTCAACTTATATTAAAAATGACAATGAGTAGAAATTTCCGTTGCCTTATAAATTAAATATATTGCATGCGAGTAGATTTCACAACAAATGCATTACACAACTACTTTCACGCAAAAAAAATACTGACATACATTATGCAAAAAAAAACTTAGAATATAATAATTTTATCGCTAAAAGAGATTTCATGCTAGGTTTCCTTCCTAACTTCAAGTAATTTGCCACATAATTTGGTCGGCTCGAGTGTAGATTGTGTGTGAGTGTGTGTGAAAAACGTGGACTGAATTAAATGTTTAAAAAAGAACGGTGCTTAAAGATTTATTCCACGGAAAAAAGTGTTTAGTCAGAATCTTTTAGAATTTCCATTACTTTTATGTAATTCAATCAGGAGTATTTACTTTTCAAGCATCTTCTGAAGTTTAAAATGTTTAAAGCCTGTTTCTGCGAGTTTGACTTTTTGTAAGCATGCTAGGGTAATTCCGTTGATGATTTCTAAAACTCAGAGTAAAATCTATATATATATATATATGTTTTAGTTTCCTTGATTATTTTGCCTTCTATAGTAAATGGGATTTGACTATCAGATATTAAAAATGTTCTTAAAGGTATTTTTATGTTCTAATGGTTATTGCATGTTCAGTTGACATTTGGATTAATTTTATGTTTTTTAAACCTTAAATATATAAAGCATATTCTCTAGACTGAAAAAGTCTGAATTTAGGAACAGAGGGCATAGTGGGACGATAGATAATTTTTCGAAGATTCAAAAAGCTCAGAAATTTAGAAAAAAGTAAATAATAAAATTGGCTATTTGCAAAAGGAAAGATCGGCACATTATAAAACATTATTCCATATGTTCTGAAGACAGATGTAGTTCTTGTATACTTCGTATTCATAAAATATATCGTTTTAAGATCAGTGAAGGATATGCTTTAGCGTATAAATTTTGGAAATCAACAAAACACGCCAATTAAACATTCTTTTTACTAAAATTTCAATTTATAAAAAAGGTCTTGGAATTAGGGCATAGTGGGGAACGATAGGATATTTTTCGAAGATTCAAAAGCTCAGAAAATTAGAAAAAAGTCCTTTAATTTAGTTAATTCACTAGTTAGTCACTCAGTGTGGAAACTAGTCACTGTGACAATTTAATTTGTAGGGAAATTGCATGCATTTTTGTTTTCTACTACCACTGCTGGAAAAATCAGATATGCTTTACTTTTTTGTATGTGAGAAATAAATTCTTATCGAATAATCAATATCTTTGCTTCAATTTAAGATTAAGTTTCTTAATGGCATGCATTGTAATGATTTTTATTCTATTGATAAATTTTTGCAAACATTTTTGAGTTTTGTATTTTAAAAAGACTTCGTGGGGATACAGTGGGACTTTGCCCCAGTATATATAAAGCTAATTGCTTGCGGAGGTACAGAAAAGAACAGTGGACACACACGGCTGGATTTAGGGGAGGGGGACCGGGCTGCAGCCCCAGGAATCCCACCACAATAGACATTTATATGTACAGTTTCCTATGAACACGGATAATTAAAAAAGAAACGTCGCGGTTTTTATCCACAAAGTGTTTCAAATACAAATGCAAACTGGTCTTTTCACATATTTCGCATAACTACCGGCACTGAATGTGAATCCGTTGCTAGCCATATTGACGTTATATTAAGATTCAACGCCAGGCAAGAAATAGAGAAAATAGACATTATTATTTTGAGTAATTAAAAAATACATCTTCCCACGCAGGATAATCGCGCACCCTTAGCACTAGGTGCTGCGTTAACCGCTGTAACCACTTCACCATACAGGTAGTCGAAAAAAATTCTTATGTAATTCTTCTTTGGAAAACTTTATTTAGCGCCGAGCTCTCTCTCTCTTCGTTAGTCACGCCATGGCTTCGACACCTCTAAACCGCACTGCAATGACACAGTTTTCATTGTTCCCGTTGCTTTCAGTCTTATTCGATGACAAAACTCCCAAATCCCCCCAAATACACATAAACCATAAACACAAATAATTACACAAACAACAACACATCACACCCCCAATATCACCCCATCAAAATCCACCAAACAATAAAAAACAACCAACACCCACAAACACTTAATACAAACCCCAACATCAAATAAACAACATATAATACCACAAACCAACATACAAACAAATAATCAAACTAACCATCTAATCACCAACCAAATCAAACAACATACAACACCAATACCCAACACCCCCCCCACCATACACAATATCCCATCCCCCTTCACCCCACAAACCCCCCACCTAAAATTAACCCCAACCAAACAAAACCCTCTCCCCACCTTCACCCCAACATCCCCCAAACCCCCCTCCCTCACCTCCAATACCCCTATAATACCATCCAAACCAAAAACTAAAACCAACCCCTCCTTCCCAACAAACCCCCACCTCCTCCCCAATACCCATACCCCCACCAACCACCAAACCCAACAATAACATACCAACAAAACCCAAAACAAACCTCCTAAACCCCAACAATAACCAAAAAAACACCTTTCTTTACCAATCCCACCTACCAACTACCCACACAACTCCTTTACAACACCAAAACAACATCTTACTCACCACTTATTCCCTCCAATCCCACACCCTCATTTCCTTCCTCCCCATCCCCCCCCCCCTCCCCCATCTTCACTCCCCTCTTCCTATAGGAGAAGTAACTCCTGTCCAGTCACTCACTCACTCTACACTACACTCTCCTATTCAAACAATAACCACTCCAACACCAAAAAAAAATCTCTCACCAACATGGTTAACATGTAAACCCGCATATAGATGAATATCTCTCTCTCAACTCTCTCTCTCCAACTCCCCAACTCCCCCCTACCCACCCCTATAGGGTATATCTGTGTGTGTGTGTGTGTGTTCTCCCCCTCCTCTGATAGATATAGTGTAGTATCTGACCATCAAATAGATACAGATATATATCTCATGCGTGTGTGTGTCCATCTATTCATAACCAAACCCTATATATTATACCACATATATATATAATATATATATATATAAATGACACAACATACAAAATTCTCTACCCTGATATGTGTGACCCAAAACACAACACACTCAACTCACAAACACATATTCCCACTGACAGATCCATCTCACATCAAGAGAATACAGATACATCTCTCGTCTCCAATCTCTACTTAAATATTACTACACCACACACACCATATGTCCCATCACTAAAACCACACCCCCACCCCCCACCACAACCAACCCACCCACCCAACAACAAACCCCACCCATCCTCAAAAAACAATCCAAAACACCCTACAACACTAACACACCCCCCACAACAAAACCCCCCCTCCACCCAATCCCTCTCCACCAAAATTGCAATACGTCCAACCTACAACCTCCAAACATCAACTCTCCACACACCAAAGACCAACAACAACCAAAACTACATGTCCACTTGTTCATCAATACGAAAATACTGTTCATCAATCTAAAACCATAATAAATGTTCCCAATAGTAAGTCCTACCACTCTACCTCAAACTATTAAATCCATTAAACCTCCCCCACTCACACAACACAACCCAAACCAAACACACAAACCATCCATCACAAACACATAAATAATTCATCACCTCTATATAGCTCACCAACACCCACACAAAAACACACCACCCACCCCACCAACATCACACTCATATATAATACCCACAATAAAACCACCACCGACATATAGAGAGTATATATATCATACTACTGACTAACGCACTCGCGCTATAATAACTCATAATATCTTATTAATGACATATACTCAAGACTGTGTTTCATATAAATCCACAGTCTAGTACTTCTGTATATCACTCTATACTCTCATCTCTCTTCTGTAAGAGTTAAATGTCCAACAACAACCATACACCTATAATAACCCAAACATAAATACACAATAAATTATACTTCTCAAAGTCCTCCTATACTAAAAATTCTCATGTGTGACCAACCCCTATTTCACACTTCTCTCAATCTCTCACTACATCTTACACTTAAATCCACCCCTTATCTATACACTTCACTCACACACACCAAACCACCACCACCACATAAAAACAACCTAACTTCATCCCCTATAAATAAACCAAATATTATAACCCACCCTACAATAATCAACTCTCCTCTGTACCTAGAGAGAGTAATTCAATACAGCCTAGCACCTGTCTACACCCAACCCTAAACATCCCACCCCAGTCCCCTCGCCACATGCAACACTGTCTAGTGTGTGTGAGTGTGTGTGATGTGTGTACCAACACACACTCCACACCATCAAGCTCACATACACTGCTCCCCCCCATACCCCCTCCAATCCAGAAGCATACACACACACGCGCAAAAGAACCTCCCCCCCACCCCCTTACACCACATCCAGTTCACACACCAGATAATAACAAACTAACCCTAGTAGTCTAGCTACATGCACTGTTGAATACATAAGTCCAGACTCGTGTAAAGTCCCAACAAAGCTGAGTTACATACCCTACCCCACACCCTTCATATGAGATCCCTCATCTCTCAATCACCTCACTCATCACACACATCAACAGAGTAGATATGAGTCAAACCATCACAGTATAGAGTCTCACACCATAGCGCTACCAGAGATGATGAATAAATATATAGGTGTATGAGATAGATAATGTAGATAGAATCCATCCATCGCACGACCAACAAACCTCAACACTAACATATAAATAACAACCACCAAACACCTAGTGCAACCTACACCTGAGCCATCACTCATTGATATATCTGCCCTGAGTATATGAGAGATGTGTGTGTGTGTGTGTGTGCTGTGGTGTGTGTGTGTGACAACTAACTAGAACTGTGTTGTAAAGAGCTAGACGTTGCTCGTGCGCTGACGTGTCGCTCACAACATCCAGTCAATTATGATATATAGATCTAACAGAGCTCCGGAAAAAAGGTGTCTATACTATAGATGTATATATATCTGCAGGAGGATAAAGATATGTAAATGAAGAAACTTAGTCATGAGTACTCAGTCCTTGGAAACAGTAGATATAGTGAAATCTACTGTCAATGTCTCTCTCTTAACTCCCGTTGATTCTTTGATGCTTCGAGCTGTTTAGATGAGTATAAGTTTTGTAGCCTGGTCTCCTCCATGAAGTGTTGTTGCGCTGCCGTATTCGTTATCTGACGTTGAGCTTGTGATATAAATAAATAAATTTGGAATATAATACATTATGCAATGTTACATATTAACTCTGCCAGAGAACAAACGGCAGCGTTTCGGATACACCGAATGATGCTGGGGTTATCAGAATGGTGTGTTAATTGAGTAAATTTAGGAGAGTGAAAACATATGTTTCACGCATTATAGTGTTATCCACATCTCTCACTTAGAGAATTTCAATACGAGCTATCTAAATTTAGACGCTGTATGTTGCATAGCATAGAGATATTTCCACGAATAAATATGATTAACATGTATATATAATCTTTATGTGACAAAGTAATTCAAAAATGTAAGTATATATAAGTTAAGTGATTATAATATTCGCTCTCTCAGATATAGATAGTGTAGATGAGAGGTATGGAGAGTACACACAAGCGAGTGGTATCCATTGAAATGCATTTGTATGAACGCGCACATAAGTTGTATTACTCTTTCAACCACTAGCGCGTTAAATATTATGTACGCACAGACACTAGTTAGTTTATTAAATTATTGTTTTTAGTGTGGGCTCAAGTTAAATAAACACACAACACAATGTGTAAAACAGTAACATGATTGAAGAAAGAATGATTCTGCGTATATGTGTGTGTAAGAAGATATAGAGATCTCGCACCTCCGATTGAGTGTATGCGCAGCTCGAGGATCATTCTATCGTGACAATCTCGGGGGCAGTGTTCGCGGTATCCGACGCGGGTCATGGCCATTGGTTGTTACATTTCGTCTCGCTTCCATCGCTAGGAGGCGCAAATGCTGGTCACCGAATACTCTTACCTGCTCACTAGTATGAAACGTGCGGAAGTGTTGTCCGGGGCTAAGTATAGTGACGAATGACTGTATGGAGTAGAGTACCCTACGACATCTGTTAGATGAATACATAAGAGAAATTAAGAACCGAAGAGAAGGTTATAAAATTTGCGTAGAGAAGTAAGGTGAAACTCTTTATGTGTTTACAGAGATCAAGATGCGAGAAGATGTCTTTTAAAAGGTGTGCGCTCGGATAGAGTGGTGAGAGGGGGATAGTGAGTGGGACATTCAGGATTATCGATTGTGATTGTAAGAGACGATCTATTGACCTTTCAGTTGTTGTGAAAGAGTGTGTCTTCTCACTTTGTAAGAAATTTGATTAGCTACCTACCTATCGTGTGTGCGCAAGATTGTCTTAGTGCGCTGTTATGTGATGTGTGAAATTTGTGTTGACTGTGTGAAAGTATTGTGCCTAGTGTGTTTTGAGTTATGTGTGTAGTAAAGAAGTTGATAATGTATTTGCGAATCTCACTCGTTGTGAGATGTGTGGAGTTGAGATATGTCGTGTTGGTGATAAGCTATTTGCGGTGAAGCAAAACTAGGCTACGCGCATTGTGATATGGGAAGTGTTGTCGCAAAGCGGAACAAATGGTTAAGACTAGTTAGGAATCATGTGCACGCGCAGTATCGGAGTTGAGGCACCGACGCCTATAGACTAGTTGTGATTCTAATATTATAATATTAGCATGATGTGCTTTGCTGGTGCGATCACTACACGCTATAAGATATCAATCTGCACAGTGTGAGAAAATTACGCAGAGCCTTGTATGAAAAATAGTGTAGTAGTTATGATTGAAGAGTGAAACGTTGTTTTTAAGTGGTGTTCGCAGTATCACAAGATGAGTCTAGAAAGACTGAGTTGGGATTACAGTGCGGAACAGTGAGTTAAATAGATACCACATCAAAATTAGACAGGTTACGCGCGAGTGACAGAAAGTGTGTTGCTCAAATAAGTTGGCGTTTTGTGATCGAAAGAGGGACGGAAACTCAGAGCGAAATGATGTGGAGCCTAGATTAGTCGCGAATAAGAACTATTGCGCGCATCTATGATTTGTGCGCTCTCACGAGTGCGAGAGTAGGGTAGTGTGAGGGTGTGTGCACGAAGAGCGGCGTGGGCACGTGTATACTCAGAGAGAGAGAGTGACCGTGGTGAGATGTAAATGTGTGGCTGAGAGAAGTGAAGAGATAGTAGTCTGAGAGATTTTTGTAGTTGTACTCTCACTTACCGATATGGGGTGGTTGTGTTAGACTCCGTGGTGGTGTAAATCAACAGCTCTCTGTTGTGGCGCATGCTAGAGAAGACGAGTGAGTGGCGTAAGTGTCCTATCAAGGGTGAAGAGATGCAGTTGTGTGAGTGTTTATGACGACGATAGAAGAAGAGAAAGGGTAGGTCAGTTTGCTCTTGAATGTGTGCTTGTCCTGCGGGACGATGAGAGAATGTCAGAATGAAGGATTAAAGACGAGCATAGATGTATGGCTGTACGGTTGGCTAACTGTTTGCTATGTGACTACGATATTGCAGTGTGCTGGTGGTATGGAGAAGATAGGTGATGAGGGTCTAGTGTTGCAGTTGTGTAGGAGTGATAGACGAGTATGTTTGTGGTTAATGAGTGACGCTCCGTCTGATTTCGCGTTTTGCGTTTTGTCAAATTGATGTGGCGCTGGCTGTAGTCAGTAAGGGAAAGTAGATTGTGAGATGATGTTGGTGTAGTGTTGGGGGAGTTTATCGCAAATACCGGACGGAATCCTAGGGGTAGAGCAGCTCTGGTGTCCTTGCTCCCTAAATCAGCACGTGTGTTGTCAAGAAACTGTTCGTGTGCCTGACCTCTTGTTCAGAGAAAAGACTAATAGGTCGCACTGTGAATCTGTGTGAACACTCGTGTGCAGATGTATCCACATGTTGATTCACGTGAATTCTCACGAAAAGTACTTTAGTGACTCTATGAGTCATACTCTCTCGAGAGAGAAGTGACTCCACATCAGAGAGAAAATGTTTGGCTCGAAAGATTTGTAGTCAGGTGCGGAGAAGTATATATGATAACTCATGTTGTGATTGTATATAGGATGATTGTCATATGTAAGTAGTGATCAGCGCTCACGTGAAGAAATTGGAGAGATGCAAAGAGATATTGATCGATAGCGACGAGAGAGAAGTAGGCTGTCATATGTGTTATTGTCTGTGCGCCCAGCTCACATAATGCTCTCACTCTAGAGGGTGATAGATGGCGAAATAGATCAAGTCGTGTGAGAGTTAGTTCGCACAGGGGTTGTGTAGAGGTAGGGAAGACTATCAGATAATGCGTGATCTGTGACTTCGTGTCATTAGAGTCAGGAGATGAGTATAAAATGAGAGTCGCAGAGAAGAGTGTGAGTCGTACGGGGATTTGTAGACAGACAGTGGTGTCGAATGTAAATGTGTGGAGTGTAGAAGTCTGAGAGAAGTCGAGGACTGTTTGTGTAGTCTGTGGTGATGAGAGTTGGTGTGATATTATGTGTGCGTTGTGGCGGAAGAGGTATTGCTCGACGCGGAGCGCAGTATATATAGACAGTTAGAGAGATCTGTGTATAGATTCGGGCTCACACGCTTTTTATAAATAGGAAATTTAGTAAAAAGAAGTGTTTAATTGGCGTGTTTTGTTGAATTCAAAATTTATACGCTATAAAGCACATTATCTTCATCAGCGATGCACTTAAAACGCTCATTATTTATGAATACGAAGTTACAGAACTATCTTTGCACGAGAGTTCAGAACAATGGAAACTCTCGCGAGCGCGCTCTACGCGAGCGCTCATTTGTTCTTTTGCAAATAGCCAATGGACGCATTATTTACTTTTTTCTAATTGCTCTGAGCTTTTGAATCTTCGAAAAATATCTATCGTCCCACTATGCCTTGCCTAATTCAGACCTTTCAGTCATGAGAATATGCTTTAATATTTAAGTTTAAAAAACATAAAATTAATCCAATGTCACTCACTACATGCAATAAACCATTGTAGCTTACATAAAAAAACTTTAAGAACCATTTTTTCTATCTGTCGCTGCGCTAAATCATTTACTATAATAAAATATAATCAGGAAACTAAAAGCCATATATATATACGCGCTATATATATTTACCTGAGTTTTAGAAATATCAACGCTCGCTCTCGACGTCACCTGCATGCTCGCCTCTTCTCTGCTCAAACTCGCAGAAACAGTTTACATTTTAAACTTCAGAAGTCTATGCCTTGAAAAGTAAAATTAAATCCTGATCGGCGATTAATTAAAATATGGAAATTCTAAAAGACTGACTTAAAATTTTATCCGTGAATAAATCTGCGCGTCTCGGCAGACCGTTCTTCGCGCGCGTAAACATATAATTTCAGTCCACGTTTTTCACACCACAACTCACACACAATCTGCACTTCAGCCACCAAATTATGTGGCAAATATACTTGAAGTTAGGAAGGAAAACTAGATGAAAATCTCTATTTAGCGATAAAATTATTATTCTAAGTTTTTTTTTTGCATAAATGTTATGTCAGTATTTTGGTGAAAGTAGTTGTGTAATGCATTTGACGAGCGGAGAGCTCGCGACTCGCACTCGCATGCATATGTGATTTAGAAGGGCAACGGAAATTTCTACTTCATTGTTCATTTTTCATCTATAAGTTGACGAAAAGTAGACTTTAAATCGCTAATTATTTTATTTACATTATAAAGAGTATGAGTTTTTTTTTTTCTTTTGCAGGATAAGAAATAATATGTAGAATGATGCAGACAATATAAAACTGCCACAATCTGTGGAAATAACATTTCGGAAATTTGTGGGACTATTCTGATTATCATTTTCCAACGCGCAAAATTTGCACTCAATTATATATTTTTATAATTTAAGATTTGTCATGCTACTAAAATGGCTCTCGAAAGGAAAAATCATCGTATTCAGGTTGTCGATATTCAAATAAGAAAGAAAACATGATTGGCATAAATGTATACTACTTCTTGCTATTAATGGTATTGCATGGTCTTTCACCAATTTGTTTTTTAAATATATGTCTGAGTCTTTTTATAATGACGTGCTGAAAACTTTGCAATCACCTCATTAATGCATGGGGACACTTTTACCAAAAAAAGTAAATATATTTTTTGCAGGGGGCGTATAAAATTTTAATTTTGTTTTATTTGGATTTTAATCTCCTGAAACTTTACTCATTGTCATAATTTTATTTTATTTCTAATGGGCCGGGTACCGAGCCATGGTAGCGTCACCACAAACAAGGACCACGACATCGGTCCTTTCTTTATGCGGCCGCCTCTAGCCGACCAACGTTGCCCACTATGAGTGGTCTCCTGATTTTGAACCAATTCCTATGGGTGGACCTAACCTCTGAAATCGGCACGTTCAGGAGAATATCGTTTAAAAAACGGGGAGACATTGGAGCCAACGAACAGATTTTACGTGCAACTGTCTACATTAGCTTCACTAGTCCACAGCAAGTCCAGTCAAGGGAGACTTCACAGTTCAAATAAAGGACAAGCGCGTGCTGCTTCACTTTCAGTGTTCTACGAGAACGGGTAGTGATTAGGCTACTGCGGGACAATTCATAAAAGTTATGTACACCTTTGTCTGCTGTAACTTTGTAATTTATTTGTATGACCCATTATTCAGAAATAAAGTGATATTCAGTGATTGTGGGGACAACCAATTGGCGCACACAATTGGACACCCAAATTTAGCGTAACTTTTACCGTATTGGCAAAAGTTAAAGCTAAAGAGCAACTGAATCCTTTAAGCATATTATAGGAAATGCATTACAGCTATGATAATAAATAGTGAACTAAGTTATTAATATTTAATGTGGTTTGTCACCTTTTATGGTCATGTTTCTGATATGGTAAATCTCCTCTTATGAGTTCCTATTCGGAATAAACAGTCAATAGAATCATTAATCAAAGCTCATCAAGGATGCTTTCGAACGTGTTTCACATATGATCAGTTACCCATTAGCCAGGTTGAGCATATTATATCAGATGCATTGTTTTAAGAATTTCATGAAACATTTTCTTATTTTTGTGCGGTTGCGTTTTCTTTATTTTATGCAGACTCGCGCGCGCTGCACACTTTTTTCATAGCAACATTCTATTTTTATTTTTTCACATTTCCTCATCATGTACGTTCATGGCACATCTTTCACGATTTATTCATAATAAATTATTTTCTTGATAGGAATATAAACTTGCCCTAATCACGCTTCAGGTATGTGATTGCCATCGAATGTAATAACCTTAGAAATGTACAAGTGAAAAGCCAGTTGAAAATGTCTCGCATCTCGCTAATTTTCATATTGGCCGTATAAGTCTAATACACTCACACAAATCTCATAGAAGCTCATACCACACGCACGCTCACTCTCATATGAGGGACCCCAATCTTCTCCCCATGTTCCAATCAGACCTACTCCCTTGATGAATACTGCCTGCACGTACCCCAACTAAGTGTCAAAAATGTGACCATGCTGATTGTCACTTACGGATGTGGGCTTTACCTGATTGGGCAAATTCTCATCGATTCTCTCTCGCAGCGGGGTCAAGAGTGAGACTCATTTTAGTGATGCCTCTTAGTCACTTTCTGTAATATTTTTTTATGACGTCAACAAATATACACATCAAAGTCACCTTCTGGTCCACACGATAACTGCGACCGATTATTTTCTTCCAATAAAATTAGTGGCTGAAAATGGGAAAATTACCAAGAACTTTATGATCTCGTAGTGAAAAATTTCTCTTTAAAAATACAAGAGTGCTGTGTTTTAGATCATTTTTTTGTACATTTCTTCGCTGTCAATAAGTTCACTTTTTGGTACTTTTCTAATGCACTTTAGTAGAAAAAAACGTTACCTTCGCATTGGCACTATAATAATTGCAGCGTTCCAAGTCATATTCATTTAATCATTTAACTAACTAGTACGTTTATTATATGATGCAAATTCTAGCCTTACTGAATGTAAAGTCATTTAAATGATGAAATTAATTTTGACTATACACTTTCCAGAACGTTTCGAATTTCACACGCTTTGTGGTGAAATAACTCAGAATACTAATTACAAGCATTTATAGTGAAATAAACCCAGATGTAAATGGGGGGAATATTAGAGTTCTGTTGTGCGTGGGGTTTGCTTATTCAAACCAATAGTTTATGAAAACTTTACTTTTTAACAAGGATGATGAAAATGGAAAATTTGATAAACATTCGGCAACACAGTTCTGGAAGGGAGCGGAAAATTAGTCTAGATTGATTTCAAAATATGAAAATTACTAGGCTCGAATTGAAACTGAATTGCATAGATATAGTCAACAGAGAAAATTAATTTCTTAGCCGTCTGACTAACTATACCAATTCTTGCAAATGATTTGACTAATAGAAATGTTTGTGTATTTTATAAAGAGTTTTTTGTTTTTGCAGAGTAAATGAAGAAAACCTTCATATGTTAGTGACAAAATGCCATTTCTTTTAAAAGCATGCATTTATAGACAGGGACATAGCGTGCAAAGTATTCATGCATTGATATCTTTTATTTACACAAAAGTTTTAGCCTTTAATATTAAAAAAACAGTTCGTTGTATATGTGAAAAGTTATTTGGAATATTTCTGGAGAATGTTACTGCTGAATATTTCTTTCAGTGAGTAGTTTAATTTCCTTCACATTTCTAAACTTGCAGGGAATTTGGATGTGTAGTGAGGCGTACATTTCGTCATTACAGATGAAGGGCTGAAGACAAATGTTTTGAGGATAAAGAAAAAAATGTTTAATCATGGCATGTATGTCACTGAGCTTTTTCTTTTAAAATTAAATTTATGGTAAAATAAGTTAAGCTGTTCAAAATATACAAATTTTAATTTGACACTTAACGTAAATTCAAGTATGTGTTGATTATCCATATGTCTTTATGTAAAGCTAGTATATTTTAGATTAAAAATATTTGGTACAAAAGATATTCTCTACGATGTTTGAAAATAAGAAATATTATATATTTTATAAATCTACGTTTTTGAACGTTTTAACTTCGAATATTCTCCGTAAAATTTGTTATGGGTGAACTTTTTTGAATAAACAGCTGTACTCTTTTTGAAGAAACATTATTTCCTTCTAAAGTCCTAAAAAAAAAAATAGAAGTTTCAGACAATTTACTACAAAATTTACCTTTCTTGTAATCGATAACTGAGGGGTGATATGTACGATTTATGCTTGTTAAATCTGTTATTTATACTGTTTAAAATTGTTATTGTTTATTATACCTAGATGTTTTGCTGTAGTAGCTTGCAACTACAGCATAATGTATTGTAATTTACAGCACTATAGAATGCATGAATAAAATTAAAGGATTTTTAAGTGCATCTTTTCTTTTTAATTTTTAATAAAGGTAGTTTAACATCGTAGAAAGATAATTCAAATATTAACTGTGATTGGAATGTACAATACTGACTAAAGCAAACTAAACTCATTACGAAAAAAAAACTCTTCTTTTTCGTATTTTAGAGTGAGAAAACAATTCAGATGTCTTAGAACACAAAATCCATTCCGCATTTAAAAACTCACCACGTATGAACAAAGTTAAAAGAAAGGAAAACTTTTTAGTTGGAATATGTTTAAATGAAAAATTTCTTCAATTGCTAATTACAGTACTAAATAAAAATAAATAAATAGGACGAAATTAAATAATTTTTTTATAAGGGTAAAAGGCTTAACCGGGAACTTCTTAGCGGGTAATATCATTTTTTTCATTTAATTGTTTTAAAAAAGGACTTCCACGTATTAATAAGGGTCGAATAGCAGGAGAAATTTATTATGTATAATTGTTTTCTATAAATGCTCTTAGTATAGTGCTTTATGTAGACAAAGGATTGAAACATGAATGTTTCTAGAAGATACAAGATGTTTTCTCGTACCTGTGTTTATGATAAATTTCTTTAAATTATATAATAGATATATAGCAAGATATAGAGCAGACCGGGGCATAATTACAATAGGGCCACGTTTTCCAACTCGGTGTAGGTTTAAAATAAGTTGCTAGATCACGCCAAGGAGCGAACTAGCTGAAGTAGCGACGTCCCACTGATCATATACGAAAGTTTAAGTACTGTAGTTCTGTCAAATTCTTGGAGGACGCTACTTTTTGGCATTTTTTCATAGTGAGTAAAATTTCAGATCTTCAAAAATTGCTTTGATATTGGATTATACTAAAAACAGGATTTTGCTTCACATAAAATGCGTTTGTTTTGCAAATAACTTACACCGCTGCTCATCGAGGCCAATGTCAAAGTTCCAATATGGCAAACGGGGCAGGTTTTTTCCAACAACATACGGGGGGCATGTATTCAACACCTGTCGCGTTGGAAAACTTGGTTTCTTCCATCCTACGAAGAAAATATGTAGTTGAAAGAGAACGAAAAGGAAGTCTGTTATGCTGACTGATTAATAATCAAATTCGGCTGCACACACCCCACGCCTTCTCGTCTCCCCCCCTCTCATATGCACACTGCGTTGTGCTCTCGCTCAGCACTAAATTCCCAAGAAAGGAAATGGGCGGCATGGTAAAACTGTCAAAGACGATAGAATAACGGATGAAGTGCACGTCTAATGAGGCGCACGCGCTGCGCGCGACGCACGAGGTTGAACCAAAGGAAACTGGTCGCACATGGTAAATTGATTTCGCGGGTCTCAATCTCGCTCGCTACCTCTCACGCGTGACAGATGTTACTGCGCAGCGCGCGTCATAAAATTCGCTTATCGGCATTTTATTATATTTCATCCAGTTACTTTTCTCTATTGCCTGTCTTATTATTTCACCTATTATTTTTATGCTGTCTTTAGTTCACAATGAAGAATTCATATTATGTATACAATCAAGTTTTATTACTACATTTTACTTATTTAAGCTAAGTTGGAAAATCTGCCTCCTGTATACTCTTTTACGGTTGGTGGAAAAAGTTGCCTTCGAATACTGGAGGATTATTTTATAGCTTTAAAGATGAAACAGTTATTAGCATCTTGCTCTCAAAAAAGCACATATAAAAAATATTGGAAATACGATTCTCTTATTTTTACTCCAAAATAGCTAAAAATAGAAAATGCAAATATACAAATTTTTTTTAAAAAGTTGCGTAAATGTGGACCTGGTCTCCCATTCTCTCCCACATTCCACGGTTCGCTTACGGTAAGAAATTTTCCAAACATGTGAAAGGCTCGTGTGTTGTATTTCTTATTTAATTCATCAGATCAGAAATTTTTCATGAATAAACGACGCTCAAACCTGAGTAATCTTTTAATAAGAAATTAAATTACTAACCAAAATAGAAAAAAAATATCCATTACATCTAAAATTTTCAAAATTCAGTACTATCTGCAGGCAGAAATTCTCAAAAAGAAGATAATAAATGTCTCTATCTGCAAAAAGGAATATAAATTTTCGATCTAGAAAGTTTTCATATTATTTGACAAGAAAAAAAAGTGAGTCAGTCGGTCTAAGAAAATTTTGATCTATAATTGTAAACTCCTTACTATAATAGGAAAGTTTCCTTCTATCGCAGATAGATTAAATCATTCATGAATTTTCTATGTCCTTAAAAAAATACAAACAACTTTGAGAGCTGAATTGCAACAAATGCGCCGTTCAGACTCGAATGTTACTGTTTCAGAAATTGTTCAGAAGCACCACAGTTAAAATTTTTGAGAGTCGCATAATAAAAACAGTGTAGGTTTTCTCTCTCTGCGCTCTGCTTCGCTGAGCATGCTTATATCGCGCGAGATACATCTTGAATTACCATTTCGCTACATACTTAATTCTATGTAATTTGAATGTTTATTCCTTCTCGTAAGTCAGAATAAGTGCTCGTATGTCGTCTTGTGTATGTTGACTGTATGTCTCTGTACTGTGAGTCTATATATGATTATAGTCGAGCTTAGATTTCCCCCCCCCCCCCACTCCCCCCCCTCCCCCCCCCCCTCCCCCCTCCCCCACTCCCCACCAGCAGCTACTCACAGGACATAGTTACATAGGCGCCGACTTCATAGGGCTTGAAGGAGCTTCAGTCCCCCCAATATATTTGTATTCAGAGGGGCTGAGCCCCTTCAAAAATTTCACTCCAACTTATTTGTGTCAAATCATATTTCTTCCTCCAAATCGGTTAAACTTAAGAATCCTAAAAATAGAGAATGTATCGCTAGCTTCTTCTGTCTCCCACTCCGCTTTTTCTTTCACAGGGATTCAGGAATTACGTTGGGCGCCTGTAATGCCGTAAGGCACTGATGTCAACCTTCTTTATCAAGAGCGCAAGCACAAACAAATGACCATCAGATAGCTAGGCAAAAAGAAACGGGTGTTTTCCCCCCCAAGAACCCTTCAGATTTTACACCGTGACACAATTGATGTTGGAATTGCTTTCTAGTAGGGAGAAGACTGCGCTTTTTTTAGGAGGGTCGTTCTCATGTAATGTAATCTTTCTTTTTTAAATCAGTACAGCAAAAGCTTTCACTTTTGTTCTATTGTGAGATACAGACTCTTCTGTAGACGTCTGACCATAAGGGAGATTTTCCCATTGTGCAAAACTGCAAACGATTGTGACATTCCCATTTCCCAGCAGTATTAAGTTTCGATGCTGAAAATAAACCGTTTAAATGTGACTTAAAAACAATTCAAGGCAGAAAATTGATAGTCAAATTTAAGTTTGAAGATTTTAAATCATGAAGAACCTTGTGAGATAGATGAAAAATTGATGTTTAATACAGTTTCGGATATAGACAGTATTCATTTCTTTATACGCTTTATCAAAACTTTACTAATATCGAACGCTTAACGTTTCTGATTTAGCTACAGTTAAGAGCTAAATAAAAAATGATTTCATAAAAATCTTCGAGCAGCACAACTTCTGGATTATATTTTATAATTGCTTGCTCTTATCTTCTCTCTTTACATATAAAACTCTATCCCCCATCAAGGGCGTAATCAGAGGTGGGGGGGCGGGGCGGGCTACGCGGGCTGAGCACTACTTAGCTGTCTCCCAGCCCCCCTACGATTTTCAAAAATTTTTGTTAGTTTACACATAAATACGAAAATTTAGAAACGAACATTTGAAAACCATGAAATCTTTAAGAAGACTCGTTGTTTTAGGCGAATTTCGCTTCATAATTGCAAGATTTCTGTTCGGTTTATTATTTTGCTACTCTTGGCTGCATGTGGTGCCAGTGGCGGTTCCAGAGGGGGTCACAGTGGTCATGACCCCCTGGGCCTAGATTAACCATCTCGCCAAGAAAGAAGGAAGAAAAAAAAACGAGGGCCCAAGCCGAGCTTGGACAAGGCCCAAAATTCAGAGAGGCCTTGATCATGTGCATACATATCATATTGTGTTGCTGAAAGAGAATTCCTCTTTAGAAAACCATTAGTCTCTGACTAATTTACTTTATTTTATAACAACACTAAAGTATGCACACAATATTCTGACTATGTGCTCAGTCGTTGTTCCTTGGCAGAAAAATATGCAGCCGTTTTGTAAATATGTGCATTCATCCATATTCATCCATACATAGAGGGCAAATGAAAGGGGAGTCACAGCGAGCATGATTAAGGTAAGGGTGGATGGGGTAGTTGCCTCGAACCCACAATGAAAGAAACACGATTCAAAATAAAAAATGGTTTT
>JAWZYV010016096.1:0-48642 GCA_038373885.1 Cheiracanthium punctorium | reverse complement strand
TCCAGAAATATAAAATCTTCATTTCTTATATCATCAACCTTCATCAATCTCATTATTTTAAAATGTTGTATTTATATATATTTTTATTGAATTAGTTTTTTGTTTAACTCTACATCTTTAATTTGATTGCAGTTTACTTGGGAAAATTTAATTTTGCATTCCAAGAATGTTTTCATTTCATGTACTATATGAAAGATTACTGTAAAAGTTATGTTTAAAAATACTTCCGTGAAAAAGTAATTCTGTAATTCTGTATAATTCTGTATAGTAATTCTGTAAAAAATGCAAAAAGAATAAAATTTGGTTGACTGTAAAAAGTAAATTCAGTGTTGGAAAATCGGTAAGAATAGGATTGCGTTAGGAAGTTTGAGTTCAATATTAAGTTTATTTAAAAAAAAAATTAAAACACACATTTACTGCAGCGCTATAAAATTTTAAAACTTAATTTCTTTTATAAATTTTGTGTTTAAACACTTTTTTGTTTAATTAGTTTTTTAAATCTAATTTCTAAAAATTTCTTAAAAATCAAATATATTGTATCACTAACGTGGCCATTTATTTTTCCTATAACGGGAAAACGGGACATCTACTACTTTTTTGGCAATAGTGCATTTATTTTCTTCCTCAAAATGGGACATCTACTGTTTTTTAGGTAATAGTGTAGGGAGACTGAATTTACAGGTCTGGGTATCTTTAGTTGTTAAGAAAACGCGCAAAAAAGCTTGTGTTAATGTTGATATCAAAATAAAATGAAAAAAACTATGCTAAAACACACAATACTATAAAAAATAGTGCAAGACGTACGTTTCGGGTTGTACAAAGCGGAGGCCCTTCTTCGACTTCAAAAACACCATCCGACACAAAGCAGGAAGGTAGGAAAATGAGAAATGTAAACAAAAGGACACACAGAAAAAAGGAAGTTGTCATTCGGAAGGAAAAAAAATCTTTCAAAACCAGAGTGAAAGGGAAAATAAAGTGGAGATCGGGGGAGGGAGAAGGATAGGCAAAAGAGGAACATGACTTTAAAAAGAGAATTAAAAATTAAATAAATTGAAATCGATGACAAAAAAGAACATTAAAAGAACAAACACAAAAACAATACATTTCCCCTCCGTTTTCTTTGCGGCTCGAGAGAGGAGGGAGGGAGTCTTTTTTTTTTTTTTTTTTTTTTTTTTTTTTTACAGGCATTGTCGTTGGATTTTAGATTTTTAGCGACCTTTATTGAAATCGTTACCGTGGATTGCTCCCTTTTTTAAAACGGGACATTTTCTATAATCGGGACATTGCGGTGTCCCGAACCTGTGGTTGGGGACAACGGGACAAGCCACCTAAAAAACGGGACGTATGGTCACCTTATGTATCATTCAAAGAAAAATTTTATTCTAGAATTGCATGTTTCAGTTTCTTTTTTATTGTGTTAATTTATTTTTTTAATTGAAAGTTTCATAAAACCCACGCATTTCTCTCGTTGATGACAGACAGCAGTGTATCTTAGGAAAGTCTCCCCCGCCCCTTAGCGCTTATCGAATTATGTCCAAATTAAATTATTGAATTACACATGTGCCTTACTTTTTGGAAAACAAAGTACATTAAACCTATCATATAATTGAAGTGAATACCCCATTCCACCACATATTTTCTGCAAAACAAAGAAATTTATTTCAAGTATTTAATTAAATTATTACACAAATATCTTTATATGTAAATATCTATACTTATAAATCATTCATTCTAAGAATTAATATTTAAAACCAAAAAGTTAAAAAGATAAATTACCATGAATCATAATAAATTCTTGCACTTATACAAAGAAAACCAGTAATAACAAGCCATAGCTGATTACAGATCAGACTGAATGTGATAGCATATAACAGAGAACGTGCATGTTAAATCTGTGGAGTCTTAGATTCTTTTTTTAGGATTGCCTGTTAGGTGAGAGATGGTATTTAAAATTTTCGAAACTGCTATAATTTGTTACTGAATGACTAGTTTTAGACTTTTTCCTAAGAATATAAACAAATTTAACTATTGGGAGGGGGAGTTGCAGTTGTCGTACCCCCCCCCCCATGAAAAATTTCTGGCTAAGCCCCCTGCTTAGAATTGAAGAAAAATATTTTTTAAATCACAGATCGAATTGTGTGGTCTATAAATGAGATTTTAGAATTTTACAATAATTAAATTTTTCATTCTATGATTTCATGTTCAGCCATATATCAGTAAATTATTTCAGATGGATGTTGGAATTAAGTGTGTATGTGAAAAAAAAAGAATGTTAAGCAACTCCCGCGTTAAGCACCTAAGTTAAACAACTCCCGCGAAACTCTAAAATATTCACGAAATTTTGTTTCGTCGTCTTTTAGATGCCTTTGAACTAAAATATTAAAAGCTCCTTCATCCTCTCTTTTTTTAAATATTTCATGGGTATCTTTTCTTACAAAAGCCGATGAAATGATTTCTTCTTCTTGCTCTTCGTCTAATACAAGAGCAATAATTTCATTTTCAACACTTTCAGTGTGCGAAGCGTTTTCAGCTTAAAACGAAGAATGCCTGCCCAACAACCGTTTTTCAGAAAGTGGACGCAGAAAAATGCCGCGCGCTCGCAGGAAACCACCCTTTCGCGACAGCTGTGGACAGTTTTTCACAGATGTCACCTCGGACACTTTTTCGCAGTTGTCAAAGGCGAACGCTGGACGTTGCCGCTTGCAGGAAAACCGGGCTTAGTCACTGGAAGACACATGTTTCTAACCTGTTATTCCCTACACATTTTTTTCCACCTGTTATTAATTGTGGGCGCTCAACTGCTAATCAGTGCACAGGCAACAGAAGGGGTTGCCGCCACATAATGAATGACCAATTTCATAAGATCAAGCAACTTTCTTTTAGATGACCGTTAGCGTACCATTAACAACTTTTTGAACAGGTGTTATCTATTTTGAGTACCTGTGTTCTGCGATGCAGATGTATCCGCAAAAGAGAACCCGAGCAGAAAAATTGTGAAGGATTCAAATTATTTCGAGATTGTTAAAAAAAAAGAATCTTTCAAGAATCAGTCATTAGCGGCCCTACACTTGTGCAAAACTTTGAAATGGAAAAATTGGAAAAATGCATTTAGATTTTTATTGAAGATTATTGGATCGGCGGCCCTAGGCGGTCGCCTAGACCCAGCCCTGAACATTTTTCAAATCCTGTGTATTAAAATTTAACAGCTTCGATTATTGAAAAGAACTGTAAGCATAAACTAAATTTTGTCTATTTTCATTAACAGACAAATCGGGGCCTTGCATCGGGGGCCTCGCATCGGGGGAGTAGAGATAAGTGCTTTATGTACAGAATATTTTTGAAATAATACTTTCAAATATAATATTCCATAAATTTTCCCCTTACATTTCTAAAAATATTTGAAAATTATAATGTTTAAAATTGTTCGCTCTGGAAAATATGTATTCATAATTTTTGTATTTAAATTTTTAATAAAACAGTTTAGCTACTAGTTATAAAATATACATACCTTATTTAAGGTAATTTTAAAATAAATTGTAGTACTTAACCCTGTACCTATGATCAGAGTTTTTAAAAACTAAAAATTAAATTAATTTATACAGTATAAATCATTACTTTTTAAAATTCCGTTAAAAAAAGGAATAAGTTTCAAATATTTTTTCTGATAACTGCTTTGACTGAAAGGAGAAAAGGGCATTTCAAAATTAATTTTCGATTCATGTATCATTTAAAATGCTTACGTATTTTATGCATTTTATTTGATTCATTTAAATAAATAATAATTATTGTTATTATTTTTTATCTCAGACCTGTTATTCACACACTATCCCTCGAAAATAATCCCTATTTATTACTTTCATAATTATATATATATATATATATATTGCCAGAAAAATACAATAGAAGTTTATGTATTGAAATAGTGACACAATTAATGTTATCTGCTATTATACAAATGCTATCCGCTTATGATTCTACATGAATACACTGCTTTGAAGTTTAATTGGATTTAAAACCGAATGACCAAACCCAGATTAATGATATCTGGCCCTTCAGATTTAATGTGTGCGTTCGCCATATAGACAAAATTGGTCTTATCGGCTTGAATTCAACGCTAGATCTCCCCTCAATCAGATTCTTCTTCGCAGTAGTGCAGTAGCTTCGCAATTGAGGGAGGCTCAGTATATTTTCATGGATTCTGCACATTGAAAAAGACACTGATATGTGGTTATTTTCTATCATCCTCCGAAGGTGGTGGTGGGACTCTAGCCCCAAAGCCCCCCCCCCTTTCTTACATCACTGTAGGGGCGTAACTAGGGAGTGGGATATCGGGATATCCTCCTGCGAAATTTTCAAAATTAGTTATTAAGAGCTTCAGATTTTCAGATCCCGAAAAAATTTTCTGGCTACGGTTTTTGCCACTAGCATATAACGAACATGTTACATCATAAAATCATTAAAAGTAGAGTACTCTTAAAAGTATACCAAATAATGCAGCAATTTTGCAGCACTATATATGTAGAAAAAAAAAAGTATTTTAATGCTGTTTTGTTTTGAACGTTATTAAAATGTAAAATATAAATAATATTTAGATTACTTTTATTTACTGGGAGCCGGGCGTTTTTTCCGGATGACGTTTTTTTCGCTTACCAATAATCTAGCAATTCGACGAAAATGCCTCCCCCAGACAAAATCAACTGCTGATTTTTTCGCGAAAGAAAAAGTCTATAATGTAATATTTTTCTCACACTCGCAGCAAATAAGCACCCTCCGAATTTTAGCGCGGTGCTTGCCGACCTCAACTCTCAATGCAAACTGTTACATACAGTGGCGTAGCCAGAAAATTTTCATGGGGGTTTACGACTCCTTCAACTCATGTATTTGTATACTTGTGTGTGTGTGATAAAGGAGTGAAGAATATACATATTTGTTCCATATTTTGTTCCATGCAATAATTTGCATGGAACAAAATTTCTCATGCGGAAGGGGGTTGAGCCACTCTATCCCCCCTTTGGCTACGCCTCCCGTTACATAGTGAGAAGCGTTTGCAACATTTTAGTCTATTATAATTCTCTTCAATCAGTATACAACATCAGCGGCGCCCCTAGGGTACGTGTCCACCCCACACAACCCTCTATAAGCGTCCATGCTGGAACCCTGTCCAAAATTTCTTTTGCATTATCGGGAATCAAAATAAACTAAAAGTACATTCCAAAGTAATAGAGCATCACCATGACACAGTGGTTATATCACTGAAAATGGTGGACGGTCGAAGTGTGGAGGTCCCGTGTTCAGGTTCCATCGCGCAGCTGTCGATTGAACTGTCTGGAGTTTTGGTAGGTTTTCTCCAGATGTAACGTGAATACGCGTTAGAACCTTTTAGAAAGTCCTCCTTCCAAGGCATCCCTCATCCTTGGCAGATCGCCCTAGTGTAGCGTTGCCTTTATCACACAAAACCGAACGAATAGCTCTATTGCAAAGTTATTCGTAAGCCGGAAAGTATAGTCAGCTCAACTAACACGATGTCGCCCTTGACTTAATGTTTTAAGGATTTAAGAAATGAGAAATGGATGTGGATTAATATTTATACTTTGATGATAAAACCTAATTTACTTTTAATTTCTGCTTTCTTTAGCTTAGACCAAGAAATAAGCTGCCAAAGTACCACGTGACTCCAGGCGCGTGCCTGGGAGGAGGGGGGGGATGCCATGGGTGCCCGGGCACCCTCTCGCTCAAATCAAATGGCATACATTTGATATTACAGATTTTTAGTAATAATTTGTATTATATGATCCGTAGAGTATTTTGCCACCAGGGCACCCCCCCCCCCTCACCCGCGCACCTTTCGAAAGGACGCAAACAGAGGTACATTCATGTCTTTTGTATTTATCTCTTTTGAAAGTTTACATTCAGATAATTTTCCAAAGACAGTGGCCTGATTTATATGTATACAGTATGCGCAGTAGCCCCATTGCACCCCAGCTTTTGACGAAGGGACTTTTATTTAAGTAATTGAATTTTTTTGTATCTTTTTAGACTAAAATGTTTCACATTTTGAATTCCCCCGCCACGCACCCATTAGAAACACTTGTATTTTCACATAGCACTCAGTTAAATACTGGGTTCAAAATTGTAGAAGAGGGGGATGAGGGCATACAATTAATTACTGGGCTCAAATTTGTTTTGTAATAAAAGTGCAGATGATTAGTAATTTCATTTCTTTGACAAAATAAATAAATAAATAAAAATAAAATTAATTTAATGACGTTCCTAATAAACTAAGACTTAATTGGTAAGGTTAATTAAGGCTTAATTCAGTTAGGTTAGTCTAAGTAGGTTTTTAAATTTTGAATGGGCTTATACAAGGGTGCACATTTGAATGGGCATATACAAGTGCTTCATTGAAGGGGAGGAGAGTCATTCAGTGTATGAAAAATTTTAGTGTACAACTGATACAAAAATTCACAATCACAAAAAAAAAAAAAAAAAAAAAAAAAAAAAAACCTTCATCAAAAGCTAAAGGGCAATGAGGAATTTCGGACGGCCATTCGGACGGCTACTGTGCATGCTGTATAGATACAAATCAGGCCACTGTCCTTGGAAATGTTATCTGAATGGCAATTTTCAATAGAGATAAATAGAAAACACACTAATGTATCCCCTGTTCATAGGCGCACCCACGGAGGGGGCTATGGGGGCTCAAGTCCCCCCTAAAGGTGGAAAGCTAGAATTGAAAAGCATTAAAAATTGGAAATTGTCAAATGATTTATTTGTTTTCGTTTTTAAAATTGCCTTCAAATTATTTCTAAAATACCTTTTACCAAAAAAAGATGATAGTTCTTAAGTAAAAATTTACAGTTAGTATATGAAACACAATTAAACTCGGCTAAAACATAACTGAAATGAGCAGATAATTATTTGTCTCTATAATGATTTACACTGCTCGTGATCTTGTGTTCTATGGGCAAGTAGTCTAGTACCGAATATTTTGGCGTTATAACTATAATTGAGGTCACTATAACCGATTTCAGCAGTATTTGAAGCCCAGCCCCCCCTAAGCTAATCCTGAGTGCGCCACTGCCCCTGTTTACTCCCTTTTGGACACCCACTTGTTTCTCACATTTTTTTCTTTCACGCCCCCTCCCCTCTCTCAACTCAAAAATAAACCCATTCAATATTGTGCTCTTCGTTTTTTTTTTAGACGTATAAGAAAAAAATACGAAAAAATTCTGTAAAATATACGGTGGTAATAAACTGGCGTCCTGGCTGACAGTGTTTTTCTGTCAGCCCAATACTTTTTTTTTTCTTTTTTCTTTTTCTTTTTCTTTTTTTTTTTTGCAGTGTATAAATCTAGCTTCATAGCTGTTTTTTTTTTGTTTTTTTTTGGTGCATGTGTGATGTTCAATAGAGATGAGACGGGCTCAGCCCGAGCCCGAAAGCCCGAGCCCGACTCGGGCTCGGGCTCTGTAATTCACGATTGCGTTCGGGCTCGTGAAAAATTTCTTCTTTGTTGAACATACTCCTTGAAACAGATTTTAAAAAGTGATTCATGGGATAAATAGACGTACTTATTTCAAAAAATAGCGGCACGGGGGACTAGAAGGTGTGTGAAGCTCCAAAATTTATTGTATCCTATTAATGAAGTAGTTAATTTTATTTGTCTTTAGCTGAAATTTCGGGCTCGGGCGGGCTCGGGATCCAACTTTAATAATATTGCTCGGGCTCGGGCGGGCTCGGATTAAAAGTCTTCGGGCTCGGGCTTCAAAAAATGAGCCCGAACTCATCTCTAATGTTCAATAGATCTTTTTTCTGCTACTTCTCTTGATTTCTCAAGAGGAGGATACAATTCTGCATTGTTCACACTTAATAGAGGTTCATATGGAGATATGCCGAACATTAAGTAAGTGTTTTTAAATTTAGTAAAACAGTGATGTGTGTTATTGTATTCTTGCGTTGCTTCTTTGTACAGGGTATTTTACTATCAGAATCTTAATCTACTGACAATTGATTGATTAACTATTTTATTTTTCCCGTTACTCGGAGGCCTGTGTGCAGAGGTGAGTAGTTGTTTTACACACACACACACACACATTATATATATATATATATATATATATATATATATATTTATTTATTTATTTATATATACATATACAGTAAAATCTCTCCACAACGATATCCTCTATAACGATTATTCTCTCTATTACGATATTTTTTCATAGTCCCGGGTGAATTCCTTTTAGATTAATGTGAAACACTTAGTTCTCTTTATAACGATATTCTTCACAACGATAATTCTCTCTACAACGATGGTAATAGTTGTCCCTTACACAGGGGCGGCCCTAAGGCCGGACAAACCGGACCCCTGTCCGGGGCGGCAAATTTTAGGGGCGGCATTTTGACTCGAATTTGAAAAATATATTTCGTATTAGAAAAGAATTGTTAAAAAATATTACAAAGAATATCATTCTATATAACTTTACTAGCTTTCGTTTGCATTGTAGTAGTACAAAAAATGGAATTAACATACTAGCAGAAATATAGAAAGCAAAGCTATAACTCTTGTGTATTGTTCAAAGATTACAGGTTAGAGAGTAACAAATTACTGAGACAAACTCTCAATAGACAGAATATTTTACATTCAAAATTAACGTTTTCTTTCAGTGGATGAGCTTCCTACATCAAGAAGTCATTTGAAATTGCAAAAGAAGATGCCAGTAATGAATATTGAACTGAAAAGAGAATATATGGAAAATTCTTTGTAATAGCAAGTAGCCGGTATTTAACACTGCAATGTCCGATTGAATTATATAACAACGATTTTACTTGATGCGCGAAAAACTTTGAGGTATGAAGTTTATGTCATACCTCAAAAATAATTCAAATTTGTAGAAAATTAAAACCCTGAAATTTTAATTTACTAACTGCCTACTATTTAACAAAATTTCATTTCATTCCCTTTTGTCTGACAACTGACGCCTTAAAGTAACGCCCTCCTAAAAAAGAAAAGAAAAAATAGAATACAACTTTTGCAAACCCTTTCAATTTAGTCAAATCTTAAAAATTTCGATGATGCTTTGTTACCCATCATATGGCCTGATTTCATTCTGTTCTCTTAATACGTTTTTGATGGATGCCAGAACTAACTTTTAAAGCGATTTTTACAAAATCTCAAAGTTTATGAGTTATTAAAACAATTTCGGTATCTATTGTTTAAAACAATTTTGGTATCTATTGTTTCAATTAACTTACCATTCAATATAATTCCAAATATCAGTCTATTCCATAGAGCCATTTTTTAACAATGGGCGAACATACATTTACACACAGTTTTCAAACAACAGTTTTAAATCTCAAAACTTTTAAACAAATTAGAAATATTTTAGCAACTGCATTTAAATTAAGTTGCCACTTTTGGTGTTGCTGTAAATTTCATTTCATTCGCTTCAGTTGCATGGGCGTAGCCAGCGGCGGACATGGGGGCAACTGCCCCCTATAATGAGCTAGTCATAGGGTCTGATTATGACAACCCGGGGGAGGAGCAGTTGGACTCTATGGTCTCCGTGTCTTGCCCCCCCCCCTCCCTCCTAATTAAAATCCAGGCTACACCGTTGTTCAGTTGTTTATATGTGATGTGAAAACAAATGTTTACACATTTTGCATAAATTTTTCACAAGATTTCCAGTTAGATTCAAATTACAGTTTGTTAATGAAATTTAACAAGCCAAATATTATCCCATATTTCTAGATTGCATTCCTGATGAAAAAAAAAAAAAAAAAAAAAGTTAACAGATCGCATTCTTGGAAAGGTATAAAGGTATTGACAAATCTAATTCCATTGAGGCTAGGATTATTTAACTCTCTCAAACAGTTCATCTTCCTGTGTTCTATTATTATTTGGTACAAAATCTTCAATTGCGTGAATCCATTAAGAAAGCTATTGCAGTCAAAAGACAACGATTTACCACCTGCTCTAGAACTCTTAAGAAACTGTAAAGATTTTTTGAAAGGATCTTTGATTGGTTGTGATTTTAAATGTTATGCAAGAGAACTGACCGACGAGATAGTATTCTGGCTAACACTCAGTTTAAGCAGCCACGTAACATATTAATTTTGATTGCGAATCACGAGATGATCTGGTGAAAGATCCTAAATTAAAATTTAAGATATTTTTTTTTTTTTTTACAGTAAGCAAAGCGATTAATGAGTGCAAATTTAATTTAATAAGTACCCAATGTAATTATTTTAAATTTTTGAAAGGCATAAATGAGTTAAAAGACACTCCTAAAAGTGCTAATTAAACATTGTAACACAGTGTAACAGTGTTAACACTGTTTATATTGTAAACAATTGAGAGTTAATACTGACCGATGGGGAATCGGGTAATATAAACGCTCTTGATCTAGTAAATGAAATAGTGTCAGTTACGGCCTTATTAGGCAAAAAGGAAAGCCCAATTGAAATTTTAAAGCTAATTTCAACTATAAATTTTACACCACATCTTGCTATTGCTTCGAGAATTTCACTTTCTTTGCCGATAATTGTGGCAAGTGCAGAGAAGAGTTTCTCAAAATTAAAGTCAACTAAACATTTCTCATGTTCCACATAGGTTAAATAATTTAACTACATTGGCTATCGAACATGAATTAGTTGAAAAATTGATTTGAGAAAGTCAGGAATTTTGCGGAATTAAAAGTCAGAAAAAAAAACTCTTATTTTTCTCTCTTTCTTGTGGTTTTTAGCTTAATGTGCGGTTTTTAATAAATATGGTTTTTCTTATGCTGTGTTATGTTTAAAGAGCTATTCCAGTTTTATAGGCATGAAAACAATATCTGTGAACAATTTATTTCTTTTAATAGTAATTTTACTGTCGGGGGCGGCATTTTATATTTTTGTCCGGGGCGGCAAAACTGTTAGGGCCGGCCCTGCCCTTACATCACAATACTCACTATGATATTTTTTTTACGACATACAAATTAAATTAAACCTTCCCGAGAAAGAATTTAGGCCCCTCCAGAAGATCCAAAAATAATGAAAATGCCCACCCAGTTTGTCAAGTACGTACTAGATGGTATGTACTTTTTCCTCCGGCAGTTCTTATCTTTGCTGACTGCGTGGACGTCATTACGGTGATTATGGTTGGCTGGGTTGGTCAAGGGGGGGACGTGTCTCAAGGTCACTATAAGGGTACAAAACTTTTTTCGCTTTCCGCGACCCATCTTTCATTCGTTCATCCAGAGCAGATGCAGAGACATTCTTCTATCTTCTCGTAGCTCTTGCCTACTCGACTGTGTCATCATTTTCTGTCCTTTTTGCATTTCTTTTGCTGCATTAAGTAAGTACACATTTTATGATAATCTTTTACCCTTATGTTATAATTACATATAATTTATTTTTTAATTATTTAATTTTATAGAGAAATATTTGTTTCCTCACTTGCAGTTCCGTTCTTGTATGAACCTGCAGGACTATTTTAAAATTACCTAGGACGTACTTAGGGGGGATTTTGATTTTTGTTACTAAAATGATAATATAATATTTTTGTGAAAAATTCTGGCTTTTTTACCGTTTGGACTCCCACCAAGATTTTTTTTTTTTTTTAATACGTGACTGAAAGTTACCTATTAGATTATAAACTATTAACCATACATAATGTATAAATTTTTTTGTTTTTAAAATTTCTAATTATGTGTTACTCACTGATAATAAGCCCTAATTATACATGTGTGTATATTTAAGTGTACACCGCTGCAGTTTCTACTTTCGTCTTTTGCATACACATTAATTGTACTGACAAGATTAATCCAATTTCTCTCACTTCCTGCAGTTGATACTTTTTAGAAAAGGCATTTCTATTCATAAAATATTTTCTTTTCTTGTAAAAATTAATTTATATTTAACAGTGCTAAATTATAATTTTTAAATTACCTTGGTTAATTATTTGCTCTTCTGTGCATAGAAGTTTGTAACTTAAATAGGTAGTTAATGATAACCAACTAATAAAAAATGTAATCGTTAAATGAAATTGTTTAATCTGCGCTTATGTGATTGTTAGTCATTTTGAATTAGCAGTATTGCGTAGCATTTACATATAAAGCAAATTCATTTTGATTAAATACAGGGAACAGCTTTAGTATGGTCCCTTTTTGGCGATTTTTTGATTTGGCGACAAAATCTTGTCGCCAACCCAAGTTTGCCTTGCCGATGCCAATTGTAAACAATATGGCGGATCGGATGGCGCTGGTTCCGAGATAATTGATCGTCGCCGTTAATTTTGCTATGATTTATTTTAATGGCTTTTAAATATTTTTATGAAAAAAAAATTAAACAGATAACAAGCTTACATGTACATATAGATTCGGTTTAATAAAATTTAATAACTTTTCTTTTTGTGTGAGGGGGGGCTGTGCCCCCCCTCAACCCCCCCCTTTCTCTTTTTAGTTGATTAAATTAAACAATGCAAACAAATAATATTCTAAAGGCAATACCTCACAAAATAACAAAAAAAAATTAAAATACATTTTAGCATTCTGACAAAAGACTACGTAAGCAAAATAAAGAACTAATTCAAATCATAACGAACAATGCTTATCTCGTACCTTAATTAAAATCGCTAAATTGTTTCAATATTGAAATAATAAAATCAAAATATCAAATATTATATTAATAACGGAATTATTTGTTGCTCCTACCATTAACAAATAAACA
The DNA here is from genome assembly GCA_038373885.1 of Cheiracanthium punctorium. Lineage (NCBI taxonomy): Eukaryota > Metazoa > Arthropoda > Arachnida > Araneae > Cheiracanthiidae > Cheiracanthium > Cheiracanthium punctorium. Next base: position 35,934 of record JAWZYV010016096.1, on the reverse strand, counting down.
AAGGTAATAATAACAAATAAAAACAAACAATGCTTATCACATACCTTGATTAAAATCTCTAAATTATTCCAATATGGAAATAATAAAATCAAATTATTTCACTGTATAAAATATTAATAACGTAATTATTTGTTGCTTCTACCCTTAACAAATAAACAATGGAGAACGCAAATATTAATCTGAAACGTACTATCAAAAGAATGCTTATTCATACAAAACTGTATGTAAACAGTCAGTATGAACCTGAACAGCCGTTTTAAATTTCAAAAATAATTAAATAATAATAAAATTTAATGTAAAATAAAGCCATTAAAATAAAACCATAAAGCACATGGCAGATCAACCATTTGAACGAACCTCCCGCGCTAAGAAATACACAGGGCTCAAAAAGTTCATGAAAGGAACAAATGATCACGATTTGCCGGACGAACACGAGCGCATCCGTGACGTCACGGAAGAATCCACTTTTAGCCCGAGGTTAGGGTTACCGCTCCGGAGCATCCGACGGCAGGGTTACCATATTGGCATCCTTTATCGCGCCAAAAAAAGTCGCCAAAAATAAAGCGCGCCAAAGGGACCATACTAAAGCTGTACCAAATACAGCATATATTCAAGTTTTCAAAAAATTTTAAAATAAAACATACTCATCCAAAAAATTATTCCAAATATTCTTATGTGCTTTTTTGCTTTTTAACGCATTTATTAAACTTTTAATTAAACAATAAAATAGTTTGGCAATTTTTTAATGGTAGTCTGCTACTTTTCAATAATTATTATTTGTTTGTAACTTATGTTCTTTTATAATGACATATTTTAATGCATGCACACACACACACACATATAGACCTTTGCGTCTCATTTCAATGATTTTTGGTTTATAGTTTGTAGTTATGGAATACATGAAAAAACCGGTTTTTAAAAAGATTTTTGAATCAGTTTTTTTTAATGATTTTAAAAACGAGAAAAACTGTGAAAATTGACACCGTTGCCTTTCACAAAATCATCCCTAATTCTGCAATGAATTATGCCAGGGTGCTCATTAATATATTATTTTAAAGCTCTTTTTATGGACTTTAATGTGATATGCATTCAAAGTAATTTAAATAACTTAATTCTTCTAAAAAAATTTCTGAAATAATTTTTTTCTGAAATTGAAAACACCATCTTTGATTCTTTTTTCCTAAAAAATAGATGTTAAGCTTTTAATTATTGTCTAGAAGTAAGGTATACAAAGTTTCAGGATGGAGTAATAATGGATTTTAAACTAATTCAAAATTAATTTTTTAATATACGAAATACGATATTTTTTAATATACAAAATTAATTTTTCAAAATATGTCTTTCTTGCCTTTTTGAAACTTCTTGCTTCCACAAAAATCAGAAGAAATGCTTTTTTTTTTCTTTTCATCACTGTTTGTAGTTTCAGTCTGACATGAAAAGGAATTACAAGTTTCATTATGAAATTGATCATAATATTTTCTTTAGTTCTGGTTTGGGTCAGGTGTTTGTTCAAGTTTGGACACAAGTTTTAGTGTCACTGACTGAACTATTCAGAGTCCTTTTCATGTTTGTGTTTCAGTTTTGCCAGGCTTTTAACGGTAGATTTAGTTTCAAGCCAATCTGACCAACCTATTAAAGGAAGAGTTGTTATTTGTTATGTTTACATATGTCGCATCACTTTCATTACTACACCTACTAAGTATTCTTCATTTGTTTGATATGTAATGTGTTTCATAATTGTCATTCCTTTGTAGAGCTACTTAAAAAGCTCTAAATTTAACCTCAACTGTTTTGTACAACATCTTGAATATTAATAGTTTAAAATCACTGAAATTAATAAAAACTGCAGAAAATTTTCTGTCATGCTGCAATTGACTGATGAGAAAATTGTTCCCTCTAAATCAGGCAAACTTAGAGAAATGGATGTGCAATTTAAGATTCAATGTTACAATGGGCATGAAATTATATGATTACTTTGCAATGAAACTTTCAAATGATGGAATTGAAGAAATATTGCCTAGTACTATAAAACTAAATTAACGAAAATCTCATAATTGAAGATAAAAATTTGGATAGGGACTTTTTACTTAATCAAGATTAAATATTTGTAACTACAACTAGTGTCTTACTAGGATAGGTTCCTATATCTCATCTGTAAATGATATAGGAACTGTGTGAATAATATTTATAAAAAGCAAAAACAAATTGAATCATATAAAGCATTTTAATCTGTTTAATTTATACACTTTATACAGAGTAGTCTGAAGTAATGAACTGTTTTATTTTAAATTATTATACAGATGTAATGGACTAACATGGGATAGTTAAAATTTTTACCTGGCAGGGTGAATACAAAAGTACCTATTGACTGAGGTTAATTATACTTAATCAATTGGACATGAGATAATGAATATATAAAACAAAATAAAGCTCATGTTTCAAAAATTGTGCATGTAAATTCTACTATTTTCTCAAATTTTATCTGTTAGAATTGATTTCTTTAAAAGAGAAAAAAGTGATAGTTTTGAATTTTTTGCATTATAATCACAATGTGTTCTTACGTACTGTTTTACATAAAAATTAATTTCATCAATATCCATCATTTTTTCATTGTTAAACTTTGATACTTCTAGAAAACATATAAAAGATTCACATACATTTAAAAACATAAAAAAGGTGATTTTTGGAAAACTTAAAATTTAAATTTTCTTAAAAATTAAATTTTATTTAAAATATGTTGCAGATGTGTAATTCATGTTAATGTTGCACATCATATTAAAAAGGCCAGAAAAAAGAGCTTTGAAAGGATGCATTCATAAACACTGCCGCATCATTTGTTACAGAATTATGAATGATTTTACGAATGACAACAGTGTCAATTTTTGCACTTTTTTCATTCCAAAAAAAAAATTACGAAAAAAAAAACTACTGGTTAAAAATTTTTAAAAAGTAAATTTTTCATATAATTTATAGGTACATACTGTAAACCAAAAATCATTGAAATCTAAGATGTCAAGGTCCAGACCCCTGGTTGGTTTGACCTGGAATGACAATGTTATAAGTTTTTAAATTATCCTTTTCACAAAGGCAGTATAGCTTTTTATGCTGTGGTTTTTTACAATAGCAAACACTTGCCATTCCTGCGGTGGCATAGCCAGTGGGGGGTTGGGGGCAGGCAGAGAATTTATTTATATGTATATGTTTTGGATTCCCTTCCCTTCTTGCTTTATTTATTTTTTGATAGCTAGGGAATGCTGAACCAACATACTGAGCAACACTAATTTTAATATTTACAAATGTATACACTTAAAAATTATGTTTCCGTTTTGATTTTATTTATTTATTTATTTTTTTTAAGACATGGATAAAAGAAAAATTGAAAAAAGAAAATCCAAACCAATTTCATCAATTTCATTGCGACATTTATCAAGGAAGATAAAACAGCAGTCTTCATTGGAAGATTTAGAGTGTATGGGTGAAGTAGCACACCGCCTTGAATTGGATTTTTCATTAGACAACGTTCCTTCACAAAACTTTAACTCAGATGAATACATATTTACAGACAATTATACAGCAGACATTTCTCATGATGCTGACGAAAGCATGCTGTCCGATAATACGGCAGATGCCATTGAAAGTATGTCTGATAGTACTGAAACTGAATTTTCTGGATATTCTGACTCTTTTGAAATTGATGATTTTCAAGAGCCAAATCACTCAGTTGGCTCAGACAACTCAATCGGATCAGAAATTGCAAATTGGGCCATAAATTTTAATATATCATTAATTGCTCTAACTTCTCTTTTGAGTATTTTAAAAAAATATGACAGTACCCTTCCCAGTGATGGCAGAACACTACTGAATACACCAAGGGTGATTAGTAATATTATTGATATTCCCCCTGGCAAATATTATCATTATGGTCTGCGTGCAGCCATTAAAAGTATGTTGACCTGCTTAAAACATGTTAATAAATTACCAAATGTGTTAAATTTAATTATAAATGTTGATGGCTTGCCAATTAGCAAGTCTTCCAAAAGTTCAGTGTGGCCAATACTATGTTCTGACACAATATTAAAAAATGTATTCATTGTTGGTATGTACCATGGTTTTGGAAAACCAAATGATTCAAATGAATTTTTAAAATATTTTGTTGATGAGGCCATTAGCTCAATAACATCAGGGTACTTGTTTGCTGGTTCACTAATAGATATTAACATCCATGCTTTAGTGTGTGATGCCCCTGCTAAGTCATTTCTATTAAAAATAAAAGGTCATGGAGGATTTTCTAGCTGTACTAAGTGCACAATTACTGGAATAAAACACAAAAAAAGAACTTGTTTCCCTGAAGAAGTATCAGTTAAAAGAACCGACATTGCAGTGAAACAATTTTAAAGTCTATTCCTGGGTTTGGACTTGTAACTTGTGTTCCCCTTGATTACATGCATCTTGTATGTCTTGGGGTTATGCGCAAGATACTGAATTTTTGGATAAATGGGCCCCGTGAAACACGCATAGGTTATAAAGTCATATCGGAAATTTCAGATAAACTGGAGTCCCTCAGTGTTACTGTCCCTTGCGAGTTTTCTCGAAAACCCAGATCATTGACAGAAGTTCCGCATTGGAAAGCAACTGAATTTAGAGAGTTTTTACTGTACACAGGACCTATTGTTTTGAAAAGAATATTACGAAAAGATATGTATATTAATTTTATGACCCTCCATGTTGCTATAAGAATTTTAACTAGCCCAAGAATAATACATAAATATATTGATTATGCAGAAGAGCTTTTAAAACATTTTGTCACGACATTTTCTACAATATATGGTAAGGAATTTGTGTCACACAATGTACATAATTTGCTGCATTTGTGTGATGATGCTAGAAAATATGGCCCCCTAGATAATTTCAGTGCATTCAGATTTGAAAACTACCTTCATTCTATTAAAAAACTTCTTAGAAAATCAGATAAACCCCTCCAGCAATTAGCAAAACGATATAAAGAAAAAGAGAGATTTAACTTGAAACAACATACAAAAATTAATGAATTTAAAAAACAACATTCTAATGGGCCACTTTATCCAGATTTTAATATCACTGAACAATATAGTATATTAACAAAATCTAATTTTACCATTAATTGCAACAATCCAGCAGACAGTTTTGTTAAACTAAAATGTGGCACAATGGTGAAAGCCAGAAATTTTATATATTGCTCAAGAGAAAAAACATATTTTTTGATTGGTGAGGTTCTGCTCTGCAAGGGACCTGTGTATAATGTGCCATGTACTTCTGATTTATTAGAAATTTATGTATCAGAGTCAAAATATGGAATAAAGGCATGGCTTGCCTCAGAAATAGATTGTAAGCTATGGCACATACCATTAAAAAAAACCATAAGTTTATTTCCAGTTATACATTCAGAAACATCTGATGATTGACAAATTTTTGTGATTAATGTTATTTAGAATTTATATGAAAACGTATGCAGGGATTTTTTCTTTTAATTGAATAAAATTTCAAAATTCTTAAGAAGCAAAAAATATGGAATAAAGGAGTAGTAATTAATTTGTGAAAATTTAAGCAATCAATTTAATGTAATGGTAGTAAAAATTTTAATTAGGAATAATTATTTATTTTAATTTTCATACAGTTATTTACTTTAACTATGTTACACTCCTATATCATTGTTGTTATCATTTTAGTTAAACTAGCTGGAATTCTGCAAGATTTTGGGTTTATAAATAATAAGTATGTGACTGTACTAAACTATACTGTGCTAAAAATTGGTTTAAAACTAGCTATTTCTTTTAAATATCTGCCAACTTCTTCAGTAAATATGTATATTTTTTCACTATTAAATGTTTATGGGTCATTCTGAGAAAAATGGTAAAAACCATGTCCAAGAAAATATGATTTTTTATTTAAATAATGGTAAATAATTTGAATGTAGCCATACTTGTTTTTTATTCCTTGTTTTATTTTGTTTCGTCGGATATTTTTCTTTAAATTCTAGATGAAGTATGATATCCACAATAATTTTTTTAAAGCTAAAGAGAGAAAAACATGTCCCATGCTGAAATTTATACAATTCAAACATATGTAGTATGTTTAAGCGGTTTAACTAACTATATGTAAACACAAGTTCTGAAAAAGACTGACAGTAAAATTAACTTTTTTTTTATTGTCAGTGTCCCTGATTTTATTCAATTCTCTTAGGTCCACTCTGTTACGACATTTTTTTTCAAAAGAATTAATATTATATAAAAAAAATGGTAACACCACTGAATTGCCTGAAGTGTTTACTGTTCACATGCAGTCAGCCATATTCGATAAAATTTCCAAGAAGTTAGGTTGCATTCCATGTCTATCATTACTTCAATGCATTAAGTAAATGTCCCCTATGTTACATTAAAATTTTTATTTCATAAAAATTTGTAAAATAATATATTTCTGGGAATCAATATATAATTCATGAAGTTTATTTATGTAAACTTTACTCTTATTATTGCTTAAAACTTACAATCTCTATCCCTGCTTTATGATTATTTGCTAATTCTGTTAAGTAAAGAATGTAACAGTGTGGACAATTAGTGCATCAGAATAGACAATTTGACAGAAGCAGGTAATATTTTCAACTGTAAGCAATATGTATAACATTGTGTTTTTTGAAAATGAGAAATGCATTAAATATTTTACTGAAACTGCATTTTTTGCTTTATTTATGAGAAAACAGGAAGAAAACCCAATAATTGTGTAAAATAATGCATGTAAAATAAATAACACCACTAAGCAGTTGAAGTTTGTAATTTTTTGAAATACTTAAATTTACATATCTGAGTCAAGTGATTCATTTTCAAGTGGAAAAAATTGAAAACTGTTATAAAATATTTCCACTCTGTTACAAAAGGTGTCCACTCTGTTACAGAAGGTTATTTTACAATAATAGAATAAAACAGATGTTGTAATGCAAAAGTAAATGTATTAATTCTTTCATGAATTATATTACTTCCTTAAAACATAAAAACTAGTGTTATATAAGTTAAATATATAATAAAAAAATAAAACTTTTTTTTCTATTTTACCATAATTTGTAAAATAGTGGAATACAATATGAGGAAACATCAAAGGCGGATACAGGGGGAGGGCGCAGGGGGGGCGCGCGCCCACTCCGAGAAAAATATATTTACACTATAGATAAATGGGGCTTTCAGCAATATTAAGTGGGCTTTACACTAGATAAAATGAGTATTCACGATTTGCACCCCCTCCGAAAAAAGTTTCTGGATCCGCCCTTGGGAAACATAAATAATTATGTGTATGGTAATTTGTTTTTTCATTTATGTGATACATTTCAATGTATTTGCATACATTTACAGGAGTAAAGCTCAATCTAAATATTTAATTGAGATAGATAAATCAGAAAACGTAACTGTAACAAGAGTAGATAAAATTTTCTATTGCAAAACAGAAAATTGCTTAATATTACTTGATTTATCAAAATGAATTTTATACCATGAGTAAGTACATATTCGCTGCTATTATTGGATATAAAGTTCTTTTGCCAATATGATTTTTATTTTTTAAATTTAAATTCTGAAATTTACATTTTTTTTCGGAATGACCCTTATGTAGTGTGAGAAAGGATAAAAAACATCTGCTTTTATTATATTTAATTCTAAAATAAGCTGCTGCTAAGTGTTAAGCATTTACTTTTTTTTGAGCATATATTATTAAAATAAACTTAGTATTTGTTTGGCCAGAGAAACATTTTTGTCTAACTGTAACCATGTCGACCGTTATTCCAAAGCATGTAATATTAGCTGAGTGTTAGAATGTACAATACTAAGATGAATAATTCCAGTTGAATTCTTGCCTTCTGCATGCTGTAATACTGTAGTCAGGCCTTGATTTTCTATTATGCCCAGTAAGTTCGGGCCTAGGGCACCGAATGCTGCCCCCCCCCCAAAAAAAAGAATCCTAATTCAATTTTCCTTAATTTTGTCTTTTTTAATAGCAGATTTTATTATATCCTTTCACATGTTTTCAAGCAAAATTTTAAACAATGCCAATCTGCTAGATTACTGGATGACATTTATTACCAGGAATTGAAAAAATTGTAAATTCTTAAGTATTTTATGTACCGCTTGAATTTTTTTGTTTAATTCATGAAGAAACATAATACGGGTGCGTACGTTCATTAAAAAGTGCTTGTAAAAGTACTTAATTTCAATTTTTGTTTTTTAAGGACTTAAGAACTGTTTTTTTTTATCATGTTGAGTTTGTAAAAGTGCTTGTTTTGTTTCCAAGTGCTTAAATGTCCTTATTTGTTTTTTTAAGTGTGTCCTTTATGGCGGCTAGCAAGTCCCAAGTAAGCTAGTGGCTGCTATAATCCACAAATGACCAAGTCTGTTACCAGCAAAATTTATTTATTTTTTTAATAATTTTATAATTGTAAGAAAACACTCTGATTTTTGCCTGTAAATTACTACAAAATGTGAGCTTTTATATGCTGTTGTACAAATATACTGGATTTTTTTTTTACAAAAATGTTAAAACTGAAATGTCTAGCTTTTTTGTCCTTAGTACATTTAGTCTTTATTATTATTATTTTTTAAGTGCTTATTCCCTTCAAATTACAGTATGCATCCTGTAATAGATAACTGCTATTTTGAAAAAAAAAAAAAAAATAGCAGATTTTCGACAGCAGGGCACAGCCAGACAGTAATTTACCTTTGGGAACTTCACGCTGCCTACATCAGTGTTAGGGACCTCCCATCCCGAGATGTGCCTGAAAATGTGCCACTGCTTGTTTTGTTTCCAAGTGCTTAACTGTCCTTATTTGTTTTTATAAGTGTGTCCTTTATGGCGGCTAGCAAGTCCCTTGTAAGCTAGTGGCTTCTATAATCCACAAATGATTAAGTTCTGTTACCAGCAAAATTTATTTTTTTTTTAAATAATTTTTATAATTGTAAGAAAACACTCTGATTTTTGCCTGTAAATTACTACAAAATGTGAGCTTTCATATGCTGTTGTGCAAATATACTGGATTTTTTTTACAAAAATGTTAAAACTGAAATGTCTAGCTTTTTTGTCCTTAGTACATGTAGTCTTTATTATTATTATTTTTTAAGTGCTTAGAAAGTGCTTATTCCCTTCAAATTACAGTACGCATCATGTAATAGATAACTGCTATTTTGGGAAAAAAAAAAAAAAAAAAAAAAAAAAAACGATCGCAGATTTTCGACAGCAGGGCACAGCCAGACAGTAATTTACCTTTGGAAACTTCACGCTGCCTACATCAGTGTTAGAGAGCTCCTATCCCGAGATGTGCCTGAAATCAAGAATTTTCTAAATTGGGCCCTGACTAGTTTGTCTTAAGCGGACTGTTTATGTGTCTTGAAATGTTCCAGTTAAGAAACTTAAAGTGAATGTAAGTTTAAAATCACTTTATTCTTTATTTACAGAGATGGTATACATGCAGCATGCAGCATACGATTGAAAATATTGTTGCTCTCCATTATAATATCCCATTGTTTTTTCCAATATGAGAAACTGAAACATAACATCTCTCTGGCACTTCCAGATATTTTATTTGCTGTTTTAAAATACTGAAAGGCTTTGTATATTACAGAAGCTGCATGGTTAAAAATCCTTTCATTCAGTTTGCAGTCGCCAGGCGCATAGCTATGTTCAAACGCTCCATAAAATCCCCTTAAATTTCTTTTGACAAAATTTAGGGATCTTAAGACTTCTTAATATTATGGGAGACTCCTTAAAAATTCCTTAATTTTGCATTCACACAATGATAGTTATATAAAAATCCCCCCTGTTAATCTAAGCTTTCTTGTAATGCAAACTTTACTAAGGTTAATTTTTTTTGTGCCAAGCTTTTGAAAATAATGATTATTACACACAATTACATTGGTAATCCAGAAATAGTTAACTCCTCAAAAGGATTTTTGGGGTTTATGAATAATCCTTAAAAACATCTTAAATTTCATTTTGAAAAATGTGTATGAACCCTTGTAACGCTCTCAACTGGGAGACTAAAGGTGCCTGATTCGAACCAAGGTTGCATCCCCCGAAGTAGTCGTTCGCAGTTTTCAGTTGTTCCCAAAAATATGCATATAAATACGGGTTGGACTCCCCATAGAAAGGCCAACACAAATAGCACCACCCCAAACCTTGGCCTTGATCCCTAAAGCCGGGGTTTCCTACTCGCGTCGACGGCAAGCGCTCCAATTTGTCAACCGCGAAAAAACGCCCGCCAATTAAACCTGACTGCCTTGAATCATAAATCAGATTATATTGTTTAAAAATTTCACTGAGTCAAGTGATCAGTGCTAAAATTGATATTTCAATCTAGAGCTATTATCCTACTATAAAAGTGAGCATATCTAATTCGTTTTATATTATGAAGGGCACATTACATAATGGATCTTTCTTGATGAATGGTGTCAATCCTTTGTAGTACTAGTCAAAGATCCAAGCCACAAACTGCCTATATTTGAATCTGTATCGCATAAATATCTCTTTATAATAGTAATAATAATTAAAAAAAAAAAAAAACAGTTTTCACACACACTCTATTTGTGGTCCAATATTTGCATGTGCTGTGTGCATGGAAATGATCTTGTTTATTTTATGAGTGATGTTTGAAGGTACAAAGACCCATGAGTTCTGACAACTGTTTTTGCACATAATAAAAGCTGAATGGTCAAAAATATGTTCGTTCAATGTTCAAATACAGGCCACTGTATTATTGCCTTAAATCATAAATCAGATCGTATAGTTTAAAAGCCTCACTGAGTTCAGCAATAAGTGCTGAAATTGAACTTGGAACCTAGAGCTGTTAGCCTATTATGAAAGTGAGCATAGTATCTATTTCATTTTATATAATAAAGGGCACATTAATTAATGGTGGATCTTTTAAAAGTCTAATAGCAGCGCGTTCTGTTACTTTGCTCATTCATTTACTTCCTCCAGCCCTGATAAGGAGTAATGGCTGAATTTAAAATACAGAAAATACCCTAAATTTGTTCGAAAAAGAAAGCTACTAATATCCAAGTCAAGGGCGGCTCCAGACTAAATTCTCGGAGGGGGCTATCGAACTTTTTACATAGGTCTATAAATTGTTCAAAATGAAATTGAACGTGTGAAATCGTGAAGTATGCGAATCTAAAGTTGTAAAACAAAATTTCGGAGGGGGCCATGGCCCCTATGACCCCCTCACTGGAGCCGCCCTTGATCCAAGTAGTAGCCTAAGATTTAACTGAAAAATGTTTGCACATTATGGTAAGAATGTAATATTATACAGGTAATACCGAGTTTTACTTATCTGTGTGTAATTTCGTTTGTTTTCTATATTCTTCATTATTTTTACTGTAAACAATTTTTTAAAGTTTTGTTTAACTTAACATTTCAGTTTGAAGATGTCTTACTCTATTGTGGAGTTCAAAGATGGTTGCCAAATTGTGCCTACTGCTTGGCTGTATGAAGAAGAAAAGGTGTGCCTATGGCCACCTGTAAAAAATCATGAAGAAGTAGAACAAATGGTGAAGAATTTAGTTTCACCAGAAAGAAAGTGGATATCGTACAAAGTCCGCAGGACTTTTGCGAAAACAGGTATACTAAATGTATTTATACAGGGTGGGCAAAATAAACAAAGGCTGGGAAAATATTTTCCTGAAAGTAGCCTGGAATGAAAACATCTCATTGCATCCATCTTATTGCATCACATCTTATTGCATACCATTTGATTGCTTAATAATGTACATGTGTCATACCTTAACGTATATAAACATTTTCCAGACCACTTTCATGAAAATATTGTCTGGGCCACTTTTATTTTGCCCACCCTGTCTATGTGTGGGTAGCTAGATGCACTATGTATCTATGACTGTTTTACTGGCAATATTGCAAGCACTAAATATTAATCAGTTAGTTATGACATTGTTACAGATCTTAAGTGAAAATGCAGTAAGATCTGTGTGACCTAAAACTGAGAGTTTCAAAATAAATATCAATATTGTAGTAAATTATCAAATAGCTTATCTATTCCGTATTGTGCAGATATAAAGCTTACTTTCATATCTCTCTATAATGCTAAAAATTGTGTATTTTTTGTATGTTAGAAAAATTTTAATCCATTTTGTTTACAATACAAAATACTTAGTTCTTATTTTGGAAATGTGAAAAATTTAAAAAATGTTGAATTTTTGGATTATTACTTCATTTTTTTAATGTATGCAAAATTCAAGCTGTTTTGTGATTGCATTAGAGATGCTTTCATAAATAAATAAATAGAGCTCAATGTTAGAAAAGAGTAAAATTATATATATTTTTTCTTTTTGTATATTTCTTCATACAAGACTAATATTGTAGTCACTTTTAACATTAAAAAATTGGAAACCACGTAAACTTAAAAACTTTTTAAGCGAGAAAACTTCTTAAATGGGGGACTAATTTTTTCAAAACAAGTAAAGCAATTTCCTTATATATATTCAGGAAATATCTTTTGGCATTATTAAAATATTATAAAAATAACAAAGTTTATAATTACTTTCATATTTTATTTTGCACTCTGAAAAAATATTTAATAAAGTAAACTCTATAACTACCTACTTCTTTATAAAATATTTCTTTTTAATTACTTTAAGTATTAAGGGTTTCGATTTTACAGAATTTTCTTTTTTTTTTTTTAATCGACAGCCTTTAATTGGTCTTTCATTTTGAAAGACTTTTTCATTCACATCTTGAATGCTTTTAATAGAACGACGAAAAGTTTCTAGTCCTTTTACAGCATCTGGAAAACTAAGATCTTCCATTACCTCCTCCTCAGTTTCCCCCATGTTATCTCACATATTTCATCCGCTGCTGGCACTTCATATGCCAATACAATCATTTCCAACTGTAGAAATTAATTTTTACAAATAGCAGTAAGAGATGGGTGGGGGGGGGGGGACACAACTAAAGGCATATGTAAACATGTTATGAAAGTAAACTAGAAGTGGAGGGGGGGGGGAACTTAGTGGGAAAATGTTTGAAACGAAACTTTTTAAACGGGTTATTTTAATATTGTAAGAATAGGGAAAAATTGGGGACCGCAAATAAGAACATTTTAAGCGGCAAAACTTCTTAAGCAAGACCTTCTTAAACGGGTTCTACTGTATTTGTATACTAGGGGGCACTTTTAAGCTAATTGGTTAAGATAATAAGTGAATTTATTTTTATTTAAATTATTATAGAATGTGCCTCTTGTACATAGCATATTTTCAAACTCGTTAATTAAGCTCAGGAAAATTAATTCAAAGTAATTTAAAGCCAAGACGTATTATAGTTTTTCCTTTATGTATTTGTATATATATATATATATATATATATATATATTTTTTTTTTTTTTTTTCCCTGCAGATGATTACGAGAAAGCTACTAGAATTTTGGATATGAGTTTGAAACAGTCAGATATCGAAATATCTGACAAAGAAAATAAAAAGAGAAAGGTAAGTACTTTAAAACTTTGTTTTTATGGTAAATTTTTAAGAGTTATTATTTCGATTGATTCATTTTAAGATTATGATAGATATTACCGTCAACTGGAGCTACTTTAGTCCTTGCAGGGAATTTTAGTCAAATGATTGAAAAAATAAAAAAGAAGTCAGAAGTCATATGATCAAACATTGATAGCAGTTTTATACTTAACTCATTAACTCCTTTTCAGCACTTTACAGGAAAAAATTTGGAAGATAAAAATTTCCATGTGCAAACAAATGTTTACAGAAAAAAACTCTAGTGTTGCTGATAATAAATAATTAATTTTACAGATAACTATTGAATTACCTTGAAACAATATATAATTAATTTTCAAAGCCCAAATTGCTTGTTCAGCAAACCATCTCTTTATTCTTGGACCAAAGTGACCTCGCTAGGATCAAAGGAGCACCAGTAAATTATACTTTAATTAGTACAGTAACTTAATTTTATACACTTTAGAGCTATGACATCAGTTATTATTCTTCTGAGGAGTCAGAAGAAGATATAACAACCAAGAAAATGAAAGGATTGCCAGATCCACCTACAAGCAATCCAGGAATTAACAGGGTATTCTATATTTTGTACTTCTATGCATTGTATTCAATTAATGTAATGTAAAATAATACAAAATTAATGGTACATATAAAAGAAATCTTCCTTGTATAAATTACACTGTTGTGAATTATCTTGATTAAATTCCTAATTTTGTTACCTTTCTTTTCAGCTGCATTCTCCAGCAACAATCATCCAAGAGAACACACCCACCCAAGAAAGCATACGGGGAAAAACTACAGGTATGGTACAAACCTCACATTAATTTTACTTTAAATCTTTGGGTAAAAATAATTATTCCTTCATATTAAAATACTATATTGATATTACAATTATTATATGTAATCATAATTTCTTATTAATTACATATGTACTAGAAATGATTAACATAAAATAATAAAGCGAATTGTTTTATTTTTAAATTTAATTGTTTATTTCCAATATTCCTAGTAATGGTTAAGTACTAATATGTAAAAAGAATAATTATGTATATAAAAAGAGTAATCATTGATTTTTCTTCAAATGCAATAGATTATTGTAAAATAATGAATAACCACTGCTGTCAAATAAAATTCTGAAAAATGTGCACATTTGTTATATAATTAAGCAAAAATCATTAAATATTAATAAGAGCTGTAATTTTTAATGAAAAGGGAAGAATCAGTAATAGATTTGAAAAAAATGAAACCGAGAAATTGAATGTATTTTATTAAATGTTAATGTCCTATCGTGAATTAAAAATTATTCAAATTAAAAAAAATATGGCCAGGGCAATTAAATGTTCTCCCTAATTGCACTATCAAGTTGTGTGAATCCATGTAAAGAAAAATGTTCCATTCCATATACCTTATTAATTTGCATTAAATTTTGCTGAGAAATACAGTGAAACTTGCATTATTTGAACTTATTTAAATCGAAATTCTGGATAATTCAAATGTTTGGTTTGGTCACCTGAAATACTTTTTGTTTATCTCTTCTCTTTGAGAGAATAAATGTAATTCAAATTTTTGTATATTTGGAACTTTATCTCGAGTACCATCGACCGTCGAATTATCCAAGTTAGACTGTATCTCATTTTTGGTATCCATTTTGTAACAGGCTGCAACATAACAACACATTAATTTTTTTTCAGATAAGATTATTATTTACAAACTGAACAAAATACTTCAACTAAATACACGGCTTGATGAAAGAATCAAAAAACTAGAAGAGAGGCTTCTACCTCCCGAAAAAGTTAGCGATGAAGTAGAGGAGAGTCTTGTTAAAATGATGCCCCTAAATGACTCTTCAAACATGAGCCAATTTGAAGAGGTAGTTAAAGAAAATATGGAAGCTGTGGTATGATTTCATTTTTAACAATGTATTACACACTTTTTTATATGATTTCATTAGTAATGTTATTTTTTTATGTTTTTAGATACACATGTTAAAATTAATTGGAGGTACAGACGAAAAAGACTGCACCACCAAAATGCTGAATAAGCTTATTACATTGGATGTCGCCCAGGCATACACCTGGAATGGGCGAAATGGGAAGCAGGCTTTCAAAAGCCTAATTTTGCCGCAAGTTTTACTAAGTAAGTATGACAGTTTAAAATCACGTATACTTATCATTTCTCAAAGTTTAGTTTTTGTGTAATGCTAGTGGTGCCTAGATAGACACCAGTCATTAATATTGCATGAAAAATATTTATTAGTTTTTGTTACTTTTGTTACTCGTAACAGGTTTTGCTAGTTACTCTTGATAGTTTTTGTTACTTAATTACGTTTAACAGTTTTGGGCTTTTCTTCTATGTGTTCGACTTCATGGGTGTTCTTGAATATGTCTGAGTAATTTTCTACTTATAATTTCAGAAAGCCTCAGAATAAAGTATCCAGATTTGGAAGAAGAAAAAGTTAATCAGTACATACAAAGCTATCTCAAATATGCAAAACAGAGAAAGGAAAGACAAGAGTATGTTTTATTTTATTTTTTTCATTTGTTTATTATTTATTTATTTTTAATTAGGATGATAAAGTATTTTTTGTGTGACTTACTCATGGAAATAATTAGTTTGGTAGAGATTAATTAAGACATCAAGGAGGATTGATGATTATGACATCTAAATTTGGATATAAATCTACCAACAGGCTCTCAGTAATATACAATGAGTAACCATTTTTCAAAAATATTTATCAGATAGACTTTAACAAAACAATTTTTGCAAGCGAGATATTTTTACAATTTGAATTTCATTTTCCTCGAAGTAAATTCTGCAAATCCGAGTTTAGCTATAAATTATCTTGTATTGTCCATTAAATTTAAGCTGTTTAAGATTGCCTTAGAAACAAAAACAAAGGAATTACTTACTGAAAACATAACATGTCATATTTCTTTGTTTAAACCATAAACACAGACAATAAAGTCTGAATTCTAGATTTCACCCTTCATTTTACCATTTTCCTAGTTCATCTGATGATTAGGGAATGCAATCCCGATCCTGCGGGATCCCGCACAAATATTTGTGGGATTAGTCCCGCGGGATTGAAACTGAAAAATAAATTACGTTATTACAATTTCACGCCACTTTCCCAATCATCAACTGGCCAAAAATTTTTGCATAAGATGAACAATAAGAACCAGTGATCATGGGCGCTCATACCTATTGGCAGGAGGGGCCATAGCCTCCCCCCCCCTCCCTGCTACCATAACGTTATGATTTACTTACTAGGGAATGCAATCCCGCTTTTTCGGGATTACAATATCATGGCTATAATTTTCATATTTATGTATGGTATTGGTTTAACTATGAATTAAGATAAAGTATTAAACCTGATAGTGCTTATAAACTTACTTTTACGTACTTTTCTCTATTAAAATTAATTCTTATTTGAATGAAATGGCAATCCCGCATGAGTTTGCGGGATCCCGCGGGATTGACATTTCATTCAAATAAAAATTCATTTTAATAGAGAAAAGTGGGAAAAAGTAAGTTTATAAGCATAATCA
This sequence comes from Cheiracanthium punctorium, assembly GCA_038373885.1. NCBI lineage: Eukaryota > Metazoa > Arthropoda > Arachnida > Araneae > Cheiracanthiidae > Cheiracanthium > Cheiracanthium punctorium. The sequence goes on along the minus strand of JAWZYV010016096.1, from coordinate 18,857 downwards.
GGCTTAATCTTAATTCATAATTAAAACAATACCTTACATAAATATGAAAATTATAGCTATGATATTGTAATCCCGCAAAAGCGGGATTGCATTCCCTATTACTTAAGGCCGGCACTCATTCAGCGTGCGTTTCAGTACGCTATAATGGAAAGTCTATGTATTTTTCCGTATCTCCAAGACGCATTGCGGAGAAAAGTTGTCCCATTGTGTGAGTGGGGTGGTTTTGTGCTTTGGCGGCGAATCCCGACGGGCCATTAAAAGTCAATAAATCCTTGGCCCCTGCACTGTATACACCCCCTTGTACAATGCCTTGACCATTAAAAAAAAAACCCCGCTGCGACCGAAAAAACGTTGCATGTGTGCCAACTGGTGTCCTTCAACACTACATGTTGTATCTTTCTGGGACAGGACCCTTGACTTGCCCCCCCCCCCAACACATAAACAACCATACGGCAGCCCATGCTAGTGATATCTTTAAAAGGTGAACTTCAGTTAACCACTAAAAAATGTATGGCTCCTTCATGGTTTCATACAAAGAAAAAAAAATTATTTTGTTAAGGGCTTTTGTATTCTCTATGAAAATTTAATGAAGACTAGGAAGACGAGACCCTCTTTACGTTGTCTTTTTTACATTTTTCTTTTTCAGCAACTAAGAAATAATAGTATATTATTATGAATATCATGACTAGAATTTTCATATTTATGTAACGTATTGCATTAATTATCAAATAAGATAAAGCATTATTATTACAGTTAAAATTGATAATGCTTAGAATCTTACATTTCCCTACTTTTCTCTATCGAAATCAATTTTTAGTTGAGTGAAATATCAATCCCGCAGGATCAACCAATCTCAATCCCGCGGAAAGAAAAACAGTGCGGGATTGCATTCCCTACTGATGATAGCAGAGTACTGTCTTGGACAGACTCATTTGTAATGAGCAGAGCAGGCTACATTTTAAAACAATAAAATTAATCTATCATACTTACAAAAAGCTATGTATTCTAAATCTAATAATCTTACAGATTTTATTTATGCACTAGAATGTGTTCTAGTCATGCTGATAGACTTAATTCAAGACTGGTCCAAAGCTTGGCCTGTCTGCAGCTTTAGTAATTTAGGTGTGATTCGAAAAAAGAAAAAATAATAATAATGCACATTAATAATTTCATAAAAAAGAAGCTTAGAATTGAGATTAATATCAACATTTATTTTTAAAAAAAGTTTCATGAAAAATAAGAAATTGAAAAGTGCAACAAAAACGGGTTGCTACAAATTATGTAAGTAAAAAAAAGCGGCATGAACAAAATAGCAATCTACTGCTGAAAATCCAAAGGTCCTCCTAAAAATCCAAAGGATATCTAGCACTAGATATCCTTTGGATTTTTAAGAAGATAATGCTTTTAGTTATATGGTGTATGTTTAATTATTTATTGATTTTGTATAATTTCATCTTAGAGCAATAATTGCAAACATGTTTCACACATTGTTAAAACAATTTAAATATATTGAAAAATAATTTATAAAACTATCTTTTTCAGTATATATTAATAATTTTGTATAAAATATGTAATTAAAACATTAAAATATTCAGTTTATACAATACTAGTAGAAATAAAAAAAAATTAACCATAGCACATTTATCAATATAACCAATTTTAGAATATTTTTACGGAAAACATACTGTTTAAAAAAGTTTAAAAATAATATATCTCCTAATACAGGCATGGTTGAAGAGTATCCCTCCCCTGTTGTAAACATCTGTTTAGTGTCTGTTTTCTGTTCTACTTTAAATCATATTTAGTTTTATTTTAAAAATAGTTTGAGATTTTTAAGTATAAAAAAAGTTACACTGTCTTCCTAATGAAGTTAATGTTTTTCCTTGTAATTTTATACAGGTACGAAACAGAAATTCGGGTTACTCATTAAAATTTGTTAATTAAACGTAGTAAAATCTTGGTCATTGACCTTAAGATGAAGTTAAGTTTCTTATTTCAGTTCTTGAAGCAGATCTTGCTTGGTAGAACAGCAGAATTGAATATATTTATTAAATAATCTAATAATTTTCTTCTCTTGCAGGAAATCAAACATGATGTAAGAAATTCTTAAATTAGCTATGTTTTGCTTTCTTTTGTTGTTGCATTTGCTTTGTTATGTAAATTTGTAGAAGAATAAAATGTTTTTACATTACCTGTTTGTACTTTCTGCATTCATAAATTTGTGCTTTTTATTGGTGACAGAGAAATAAAACGTAAACTTTAATAATTAACATTTATATGAAAGCAAATATAAGTACTGTAGTAACAAATTGAATCCATTACACAACAAAAGAAACTAAAAAAGACAGCATTTGTTCGCTTAATTATTTTAATCATTGAATTAATTTGTTTTCTCCCAGGTTTAAGAGGATCTGTGTTAAACTGTCTGTCATTTTGGACAAATCTAAGAATGAAATTACTCTAATTTTCATTCACTCACGTTCCTATATTCATAAGTTGGGGCAGTACTGAATTTACATTTTATATTAAAAAAGAGAATTGTCTGGGTATTTATTATGTATATGTGTATATAAAGCATTAAATTGAATGATAGAGGTTATTCGGTAGTTTCAAACCAGTAAAAATTGGTAGCAGACAGTGAGATGGAAAATAATAAAAATGATCATTTTGGAATATATAAGAGAATAATTTTAAATATATGTAGCACTTGAAACAATTGAAAATATTTAATTTATATTTTTAAATATTTGTAGAATCTGCGAGTTTTATTATGGAGTTCAAATAAAGAATGTTTAATGCTTTTATGTGTGTTTTAATAATCCAATACACAAATAAATGATAAGAATATTTTTCTTTAAAAACACTACTCGGATGGTTTAAAACAGTGCTTTTGAGCCTTTCTCAAAGCAGTTCAAAATAAAAAATTCCTGTGATTTCATGTAATTACCATTTTAAAATATAATATTTAGTGATTTGTTATAAAAAATGAAGTTACAAAATGTCAATATTTTGACAAAATTTAAAATAACTGTTAAAACCAGTGGTGTAGTCCCAAGAAAAAAGTTTGGGGACGCTTTTTTTGAGATGCTTAATTTTGTGCAGTTAGTTAATCGTAATTTCTGTTAAAAAAATAAATCTTAACTAAATTATTAATTTTAATTATTGATTATCAAAATTTGTATTTATTTTATATTTTAATATCAGTATTTTGAGTGTTTTTTCTATACACTACTGCTTGGAACACAATATAAGACAATTACACCTTAGCATAGATTGGAGAGTGAACAGTTTGTTCAACTACTTGCCTTTGGGCAGGTTTGGGATTTTGCTGCTGATGGGAGAACACAAGGAGTCAAACCTGTGCCTCTATTCCCCTCTGACTGTGTTTACCTAAGAAGCAGTTTTATAGTTTTTTTTTTTAAACCGAAATATAAAATTTTTTAGTAGCTTGTTTGATTATTACTGTGCTCAGATTTATTTGTTACTCATTTTATTAAATATCAATTATACACAAATTCATTTTGCACATGGCAAAATTATCATTTATTATTTTACACATTTTCGTTTAAAACACTTTATTTTATTTACATTTTTCAGAAATAGTAACTTGTTTAGATATATACTTATAATGTCCTATTCTGATTTTTAAAAAATTTAAAATAATAACAAATAATGCCGTTAGGATGACTGCACAATGAACTTTCCATTAAAGTCACGTTGCTGTTGGGGTGACGGTACTGTAACGTCGCATTGAAGGCACAGTGTCACCCCTAAGTCATACTTTGAATTCACGGTGACGTTAAGATGTGACGTTGCCGCGGAAGTGCATTTGACAGTCGCCTTGACTCATTTGCGACATCACGAAAACTTCAAATTTAGTTCACAATGCTATTAAATTAAAGTCGCTACGACGTCGCAATGAAGTTACAATTCTACAAATAAGTCCCGATTTGACTTCACGGTGACGTCCCCTTGAGACGTTGGCGCGGAAGGACATTAGACAGTCAAGGTGATGTCACCGCGAAGTCAACGTGGGACTTATTTGTGACATTGTGACTTCAATAAGAAGTCATGGTGACTTCACATCTGGGGCACGGTGCCATTAAATTCCCGTCGCTGTGACGTCGCAATGAAGTCACAATGTCACAAATAAGTCCCGATTTGACTTCACGATGACGTCCCCTTGAGACGTTGCCGCGGAAGGACATTAGACAGTCAAGGTGACGTCACCTCGAAGTCAAAGTGGGACTTATTTGTGACATTGTGACTTCAATGAGAAGTCATGGTGACTTCACATCTGGGGCACGGTGCCATTAAATTCCCGTCGCTGTGACGTCGCATTGAAGTCACAATGTCACAAATAAGTCCCGATTTGACTTCACGATGACGTCCCCTTGAGACGTTGCCGCGGAAGGACATTAGACAGTCAAGGTGACGTCACCTCGAAGTCAAAATGGGACTTATTTGTGACATTGTGACTTCAATGAGAAGTCATGGTGACTTCACATCTGGGGCACGGTGCCATTAAATTCCCGTCGCTGTGACGTCGCATTGAAGTCACAATGTCACAAATAAGTCCCGATTTGACTTCACGGTGACGTCCCCTTGAGACGTTGCCGCGGAAGGACATTAGACAGTCAAGGTGATGTCACCGCGAAGTCAACGTGGGACTTATTTGTGACATTGTGACTTCAATGAGAAGTCATGGTGACTTCACATTTGGGGCACTGTGCCATTAATTTCCCGTCGCTGTGACGTCGCATTGAAGTCACACTGTCACAAATAAGTCCCGATTTGACTTCACGGTGACTTCCCCTTGAGACGTTGCCGCGGAAGGACATTAGACAGTCAAGGTGATGTCACCGCGAAGTCACCGTGGGACTTATTTGTGACATTGTGACTTCAATGAGAAGTCATGGTGACTTCACATCTGGGGCACGGTGCCATTAAATTCCCGTCGCTGTGACGTCGCATTGAAGTCACAATGTCACAAATAAGTCCCGATTTGACTTCACGATGACGTCCCCTTGATACGTTGCCGCGGAAGGACATTAGACAGTCAAGGTGACGTCACCTCGAAGTCAAAGTGGGACTTATTTGTGACATTGTGACTTCAATGAGAAGTCATGGTGACGTCACATTTGGGGCACGGTGCCATTGAATTCCCGTCGCTGTGACGTCGCATTGAAGTCACAATGTCGCAAATAAGTCCCGATTTGACTTCACGGTGACGTCACATTGTTACGTTGCCGCGGAAGGACATTAGACAGTCAAGGTGACTGAATTGTGACTCATTCGCGATGTCGCGTGACGGAAATGCGATGTCACTGTGACTTCTCATTTTGGTCACGGTGCTATTAGGGCCTAGTCAAAGTTGAAGACTTTGAGTCAGAAGTAAGGCCGTAACTAGAGGGGGGAGGGAGTCCTATGGGCCCGGACGTCCCTCCCCCCGAAGTTATTACATTATATGTATATGGGTGTATTTATACAAGCATTAAGCCCGAAAATGTTTTCGTTGTGGAGGCTATGAAATGCTATCATGTATAAATGGACGAAATTTTTGAGCAATATAAACATTTATGAAATCTTGATACATCCAGAAATATTTGTCCCGATGGACCCCCTCTCCGAAATTATTTTCTGGGTACATTCCTGGTCTGATGACATTTAAGATGAATTTTTGGAGCCGGAATTTTATAAGCTGGAGCCGGAGCTCGTAGCTATATAATTTTATAAGCTAAAGTCGAATTGAAGATTTTGTAATATTGTCTTTTACTAAATACGGATTTTAAATTAATGAAAACGACCCAGAACAAGTATACTATAGTTCTTTACCTCTTCTAGAGTGTTCCATTAAATTTAATTAAAATACAGATAAGCCTAATCAAAATAAATAATTATCAGTATTATGCCATTTTATGAGCTTTCAGAATCAAATGTTGTTTTCTAATATAAGTCATAATATTAGTCAGGTACGAAATCATAAATTAGGCCTGGCCTAAATAATTCTCTCTAGAATTGTAGGTTTTCCTTTTTTTTTTTTTTTTTTTTACGTACATGCTATCAGTTAGAATAACAAATGTAAATAAAAATCATTGGGAAAAAAAAAATTTGATTTTACACAGATGTGCATATTTAACACTATATTATAGAACGTTCAAATAATTAAAATGTTTTTACCAAAAATTACTGTTAAGATAAAAGAAAGCTGGCTTGATTAAAGAAAGCCAGTATGTTGGTTTCAAACATTTTACAATTGTACTAAAGTATAGTACATGTTAAAAAGAGCGAATATTTTTATTTTTAAATTGAATAAAATAATCTTAATAAAGTTACCATAAATCAAAGAACCCCATCTGAAAAGAACAGGAGAAGAACTGTTCTTTCAAAAAGAACGGGAACAGTGAGCCGCTGTTCTTTGAAAATAACGGTTTTCCCCATCTCTGCTGTCAACCAGCGACTGCATCTTGAGTTTTCCTAGTATAATTTATTACTCTGACTATGGTGTCTTGTTTAGATTTCAAATAACAGCAAGGACTCCTCGTTTAGATGTGGAATGATATGGAATGTCCGGACCCCTGCCTAAATACGTCCTTGTAGCAAGGGAATTAAATAAATGAAAATTGGGAAAAACAATACCAATATTTCCCTCAAAACATTGAACATTTTAAATAATATAAATTTTTAATAATCTCCCTTTCTTTCAAAGCTCCATTTTCAATGATTTTCCTCTCAAAAATGAAAATTCCGCACGAGGTAACATCACATCACTGGCTCGTACAAACAGTAACAAGCAACCTATCAGTAAGTTAAACATTCTTTTAGCAATGTATTATATTAGGTTCCACTAATAAATATGAAAATAGTTTACTTTATTTATATTTATTAAAAGTATTAATCATCACTTCTGGTTGCTTTGAATAATTTCATTTGATCCGAACTCGCATAACATTAGTGAGGAAGCTATAGAAACAGCTTGGCTCATTCAGGAAACAGATTCTGTTCACGCAGGTCACCCCAAGGACGTACTTACGTTTAAATGCAACCTGACAAGACTGTCAGGCATCTATTTAAGTTTTCTGCTAACTTTGCTGTGCTACCTTAATGAAAAATTCTATTTTATATATTTAAAAATACTGATTATTATGACTTCTGGTAGTTTTGAAGTAATTTTAAATAAAAATTGTATTTGATTCTATTATCACGCAATTAAAATTCGTACAAAACTAATAAAAGTTCATAGTTAATAACACAAAATAAGTAAACGGTGTAGTAAAAAAGAAAATCAATATACTAGATTTCAAAAACATTGTAAAATCATTAATTATTTAATTCCGTGATTTGACAGCAGGGAACATTCAATTATTCACTACTTCTTTTCTTGTTCCGACTAACCCTTCTCTCTATAGTGGATCCAGTGGATATTACTTTTAAATTTGCTGATTTGATCTTCAAACTGTTTCGAGCATTAAGAAGTTTTAGCATTAGTGAATCTGTTTGGGGCTATTTGTAAAAATCATCATTTTACGCTAAACCCCGCCTGTATAGCATTACCCATTTAGCAAACAAACATCCCTTGTATACGAAAGTCACGCCACTGGCCTATAAGACAAGGACGTTACAGTGATGCTAACCTCTCCCAGATTTTTTTCTCAAAATTTCTAATTACAGCAAACGAGCCGGAAAAACACACATACAACAACCCAGAAAGTCAAAAGCTTCTTTTTTATTTTAAAAACCATACATTTTAAAGGAATTGCTGAGGAACAGGAAAGCTATGAACGAATTTTGCACATTTTGTTTGTGGTGACTAATGACAACAACAAAAATGTAGTGCATGTCTATAGTATATACCCCATCCCGAGAAGTTCCCAAACTTTTTTCGCCGCAGCGTCCCATATCATACTAAAATTATTTCGGGGCACCCTTCTCAGACTAAAAATTTTCGAGGCAGGTTACCTTTACAGCAATATCAATATGAAGGTTAGAATGAAACTGTTTGGATGCATTTTTCATTATTTCTTTTATGTTTATAGGGATACTAACTGTCAAGAAAGTGCTCTCTTGGGAAGGGGATAATGAATTTTGCTATCCTCCATCTCAGGGAGTTCCGGTAAAAGAGAGATGACTTTACACTGAACTCTCGAACTTGACTGAAAAATTTTGTTTTTGACCACTTGGTCATTGGCATGGCAAACTTTTTTGGGGGGTACCAGTTCAGGGAAAATTTCTGGATTATACTCTCCAAAACAGACTTTTTTTGGTTATCTCCATGGCACCCCAGGTATGGCGCCGCACACAGTTTGGGAACCTCTGGTATATGAAGTCGACTTCGTTTATCTCAATTTTCGCGTATCTCGATGCTCTTTAAAGTCCTAATTGATGTAATGTAATTCAACAGAATTTTTTTTCACACTAACTCGAAGGAAAAATCTATCACTCTGCTTATCTCGATTTGTACTGTTACTTATAAATTTGCTAACTGATTTGATCTTCAAACGAATGATGACTCTTCAAACGAGATGAATCAGAATTTTATGATTACACTAGCCGCCTCCGGTGACCAGTTGGTTCGCCATCTTAATAAATTTTGTTCGGAGAGAATCCTGTTCCTCACCGGCTTCCTTGGCACTGAAATCCCTCGGATTCTGAATGGAATTTAAAATTAAGATGATTACAGACAGGAGCTGCCCTAGAGTAAGTGTTGCCCCCTGCTAATATAAAAACGATGCCCCCTTTTATGCTCTACTTAGTTTTTGAGTTCGAAATGACGCCCCTTCGAAGCCGGCGCCCAGATACGATGTTTACTGTGTCGGGCCGCCCCTGGTTACAAAAATAAGATGGTTAAATGATAAAAACTTACGAAAAGGAGCAAATTATTTTCGTTCCATATTAATTCTGAAGAGCTTCTGGATATATTGGCCTTTATCAAAAAACGGAAAGAAAAAAAAAAGTAAGAAAATCTGAAACACTTTCAGATTTTAAATGCGCACTAAAGTGCTATATATTAAAAGAGTATTATATAATCCATGGGTCTTCCCTATTTTCGTTCCTTATTTTATTAGGTTGGAAAGTATATCATTATTCATGAGTGTGATTAACACACAATTAAAATTGATATTTCTAACAATTTTCTTTCTGGATTTAATACATTAGAAATAAATGGGAAAAAGCTGCGTAGAAAAATGTACAATTTGAACCGAAATAAAGTTTAAAAACTCATTCAAGTGTATTCATAATTCAAGTAACAAAAGCAGACGATAAATAGCGCTTGGCGCTAGAATCACATCTTCTCAAAATCGCACATCAACCCTTTTATTTTTCGCCAAATTAAAAAGTTGCACATTTATTTTCGGAAAATTTCCAAATTCCATTTTTCTTTTGAGTATAAATCATTTCATTCCTGCTCTGATTTCACATGCACACGATATTTTAATTAAGCAATAACCTTACAAATAATCCAAACAAAAAAAATCGTTATTCTTTTATTTTTACGTCAAGAGCCTGAATAATTTAATACACTTGCCAAACATGGCAAACTAAACATGCTCAAACCTCGCTCTTTCCACTGCGGGGTTACAATTGCGAAATGGCGAGAACAAAAATGATCCTTTCGCGACATTTTTTATCGATATCTCCTAAAATAATTCGAATTTTGAAAAAATCGCTTCGAGGTGTGTCGGGACCCGTCCTGGAGAATTTCCGTACAAAATTTGGTAGGTTTACGATCACCCGCCTGCGAGCTACGCGAGAGACAGACAATCTATAACTAACTAGCTAACTAACGGACAGTTTACACATTGCTTTATTTATATAGATAGGTTGGGCCGAAAAAAATAAAGTTTTTCCCAATGAAAATCTAATAGTGCGGAAAAGTTACCCTTCATAAATAGAAGGCAAGAGAAAGAAAAAAAATGAAATGAAACGATATTTGACCCTTGTGCATCCAGGTCGAAGTTTTGAAAATTTTATTATTTTTACGTATTTTTCATATTTTAAAAATATCTCTTCAAGGCTATCAATATATGATGCATAAGCACTAACTAATTACTTGCTGCAGGCAGTCCTATTTTTTTTTTTTTATTCCTACCTCTATAAATAATAGAGTAAAATGTTCTGCTGCTTCAACAGTTGTTAAATGTTCTTTTAGATGTTAAGGTTTCGCCTATTAAACCATTAAAATACTAGGCACTATAAATAAAACTTTGATGAAGGTAGGAATTTAAAAAGAATAGGACCGACTGCGACGCCTGCTTGCTGTCATTATTAGCAGGAAGCAGGTATGAGAGGGGGTGGGGTATTTCACCCACAACGTGACGCATTGCAGATGCAGTCTTTGGGCAGACGCATTGCAGATATTTCATTAGGCTTTCTTTGTGTTTGAGGGGAATTCCCCTTTCGTCCTTTTCAATGACCACTTCATTGAAGGATATATCTACTCCAGTTTGCATGTTATTACTTCTTTTATTCCCGCCATGAGCGGGCACTTGCTGCCACAAGCTTTTGCCACAACTGAGGGCTAAACTACTGACCATTTTATAACGGGGGCGCCCAATGAGCGGTCAGCGTTGCCCCTATGAAAGAGCGGACAGTTTAACATCCAAGTCCAAGAAGACGGGAATTGAACTTGGACCCAAGGTGTGACAGAATTGTTCTTTAACCCAGCTATGCCTAATGTTCCTTTTTTTAGTACGGCAGTTTCGCTATCAGTCGGAAACGTTACCTATTTTTCTTAGCTTTTATTCACGAGTACTGAACCTCAACTCCACAAAATATTTTAATAGGACCTAGTAAGATGTTGAATTTTCAATTTTTATACATGATAATTTTAAAAGAAATCATCCCTTATTCAAGTAGTTGATGTCAGAAATTTATCTATTATTGCTGGCATTATCAAAATTCGAAGAAAGTCGCAAAAATAATCCAGGCACAAATGGGTTAACCACTACATGACCAAAGGTGGCTGCATGTTTTTCTGATTTGGTTTGCAGGGAGCTCGAATGCGGAATTTATCTTTCGAATTCGATATCTGGATTGAGGTTCACTTGAGTATGATGTTCTTCTTCCAGAAGAAACAGTTCTCGATAACGATCAAAATTATCTTAAAGTATTTCTCGGTCTGATCATATGGGACTCTGTCCACCAGTCAATGATGACGCCAACCCTCGGCCTCTATCTAATTCCCTGTGGTTGACGGCTGCCAATAAGATTCTCAGATTATACCTTTCCTCAAAAGAGCCCTCACATGAATTGAAACAGATAGTTATATATATATATATATATATATATATATATATATTTGAAGTGCTATAGTCCAGTTTGGTTTGCTATCAAGTGCATCTCGTGTGTAGCCCATATTCAGTAGCCCATATTCAAAATTTCGTTGCATTCCGTTCACCCGTTTGCGCTGTAGGACGCCGTTTATAGGTACCTGTTGAATAAACCCCTCCGGGTTTAAGACATATTTTTTACTGATAGATTTTCATACAAGTTTACATGACGATTGCAGACACGAAAAAGTTGCTCAGTAAGGGATTCTCGTACTTATAAATTGAGGGTCACGTGTTTTGTACAACAATCACATGTTCCGAAAAAGGTGCATTTATTGGTTATTAAAATGCCCGAATATCACAGGCCGGGAAATTTCTTGTGAGGTTTGGTGCCAGACGACCGTGTGGAAGAGGGGGTATATATTAATTGCCTTTTTTAATAAATTTAGATCCCCGATACAAATCCTTAGTTTGAAAATGGAAGTACGCCACTAAAGAATTTTGAAGGAAGCTAATAGAAATTTTGAATTTTGAGAGTGTGTTTACTTTAATTATATATACAGGGTGAATCTAAACTCTTGGGCAAAACTTTAAGGGGTGATAGGGCACACAATGAGGAATCGTAATCACATAGCAATCTGGGGTGAAAACGCAGTTTTAACTTACCCGGTAATAATCACTTTTGGAAAAGCATTGAAGTGTCCGTCTAATTTCTTAACCAAGTTTCATAAGCAATAGGCTCGTCTCCGAAAATTTCATCCATGAAATAAAATAAACTTTTTAAACTATCCATTTTAGTCTTCTGTTTTCGGAGAAAAATACATTAGTTTCTGACGAACAATGGTCGGCAAGTGCACTGTTGTTTCAGCACTTTTTCCGAAGTGATTATTAACAGCTATACGAAGACGACGTTGCCGACCCCACATTGCTATGTGATTCTGATTCCTTATTATGTGCCCTATCACCACTTAAAGTTTTGCCCAAGAGTTTAGATTCACCCTGTATACACAATCTTTATCAAAGTAACAATAATTTTTCCCAATGAAATAATTCTAAACTTCGCTGAATGTACCACACCCTATGTTCACCAAAGTGTATGCTATGCGCATGAGATTAGCCTATAATTCTCAGGAATGGTTTTGCTTTCTATCAATGAAAAATCTGGAGTGACTCCACTCGACTTTCCGAACACTTAATATCATTTACCAAGCATTTAAATCAATTTTAATCGATAAATAATTCAAACATATATACCAAATTAAAGCGCCATTTATTTGCTAGCGAAATTTCAAGAATTTTTCCCCATATGCCATAATGTAAAAGAAATCTTTGTCGTAGCCCCGAAGAAAAACCATAAGTCCTATATACATCAAAATCAATACCGGTCTTATGATGGTGGTTTATAACATATATACCCAATTTGAGCTCAATCGAATGTACCGTTTAAACGCTATCGTACTTTCAAGAATTTCCTCCCATAGGGCAATATTTGTCTACATTAAAGTGTGTGTTCAGTGCTAGAAGGGTCTGTGACAAATTAGTCCTGTTATTATTTTTCTTCGACTCTTCAAAGTCTTTCAATTTCGTCTTCTAACTCTTGCTTCCTTTCCAGTGTTCAATCACCAATTAAATTTGGATTTATTATTGTGTTCAAAAGCATAAGTTTTACATATAGAATGAAAGGCTACATGGATCTGTCACAGACATTTTAAAGTAAATAAAAATATGTCAAGTATTTTCCTAAAATGAGCTGATATCAAGGAAATTACATAAATAAAGAGGAAAAAAAGCATTTGAAAAAGGCTAATTTCGCTCAAGTCATTTAAAATGAAAACTTGCGATAAAATGGAATATTGAGGCTGAAAACATTTACTGAAAGAATTAGGGTTTTTTTTTTTGTGCACAGTTCTTCCTTAAAAGTTCTTTAATAAACTGTTCATACTCACAATGTTGAATACTGTCCCCGAATGATGGTGTAATCTTAAAATTATCCCATTATCAATCGTTGCCCCTAAGTCCAATAATCTATTGCTAAAAGTCTGTGTTTCTTTATCATCGGACATTTCTACTGCGAAAAAAAAACTTCTATTCTATTTCATATTTACAATAGTAAAAGGAAGTTATGCATAAAATAGCTCTAAAATTTCTAACTAAAAATTAGGAGATGAAAGATATAGAGCCCTTCCTATTTTATGTGCTCGGTTCTCATTGCCAAGAACAAGGGCCTTTCTGAAAAGTTTACGGAGGGGGGGGGGGGTTCTGACTCCTAAAACCACCCCCTCGCTATGCTACTGCTACTGTATTTATATATTTTAAAACATTTTCTGTTTTCAGTAAATAAACTTGTACGCGTTATACAGGGTGGTTATTAATTAACGTGAGGTGTTCAGAGCCCTCTAGCGAGTAAAGTATTGGACGAAACCTAACCAAATTTGATGAGCATGCATAGTAGACCATGGGATTTTGATTAAAAAAAAGTTCCAAAATTGCCACTGGGGCAATTTTGGCGCTTCAAAAGTGTATTAGCGTAAATATTTGATGGTTAATTGACAAACAATACAGCAAACATCAATTTTACTTACAAATTTGTTTCAATATGCGCACCATTGGTAAATTCCAAGAACTGCATACGATGACGACATTTTCTACTGCCGCTCGCAGCATATCAGAGTTGATTTGCCTCACGTGTAACGTTATTCCATCCTTTAACATTGCGATATCGGAGACATGTTCTTGATAAACAACACCTTTAAGAAATTCCCACAACCAAAAATTGCAAGGATTGAGATCGGGGGACCTCTAGCGCACTTTTACAGCGCCAAAATTGTCCCAGTTGCAAATTTTGGAACTTTTTTTTTTTTTTGAAATCCAAATCCCATGGTCTACTATGAATGCTCATCAAATTTGGTTAGGTTTCGTCCAATACTTTACTCGTTGGAGGTCTCTGAACATCTCACGTTAATTAATAACCGCCCTGTATTTTTAACATGGTTTTCAAAGTAAAAAATAAATAAATAAATAAAAAAGAAAGCTTGGCTTTAATTACGTGATCTGTATGAAATTTCAACAAAAATGAAGAAATTATTGCGCTCACTTTTTTTTTTTTTTTTTTTTTTTGAGGCTTTCTTTCTGCTTAAGACTGCTTGTTAAGTTTGCAAGAGACAAATGTTTTTGTATTACGCATTTTATATTTATTCATTCATTTCTTTAGTCTCCTTCTACGGCTGTGAGTATTTGTGATGCGTGTTGCTCAAAATGTGACGTTCACCTACCACTTATGACACGCTTCTAATATGTTCGTCATAATTATTGCAACATCTGAACACGTTCGTCAGCCGCACATATTCAGAACTTTGCAATCATAAAACCAACAAAATCTAGAGGTTTGTGTTTGCGGATATTGGGAAAAAATGTCTTTACCTTTTTCAATGAGCACAGCTCTGCTTAATACGGCAAATTAAAACAGAAAGATAAAAAATGACAGTTATTAAAGCAGAAAAAAAACAAGGCTAGTGATGCCAAACTCTACATCGAAACCTGCATAATAGTAATAAATAATGTACAGAAAGAAATAATTAAAGTTTAACTTTTAAGTATCATTTATCGTAATGCTTATAATATATTATTATGAAATACATGGATAATATAGTAACGAAAAAGAGAAAATGTAGTAATGATAATTAATTATGTATGTGTGTGCTCAACATAAGCACGCCCACGGAGGGGCATGAAATAAAGTTAAACTCTATTACAACGTCCTTGAAAAATCAGATAATTATTTATGACTCTATAGCCAGTTACGTTGATAGTGGGTTTGCGTTCTATGTAGGCAAGTGGTACAGAAAATTTTGATGTTATGAGAGATTTACTACTACAATCGAGGTCATTATAACCGACTTCATCAGTTATTGTAGCCTTAACTCTCTTAAACTAAAATCATGGATGTGCCGCTACAGAGAGAAATGTCTCTTGATTTATATCGGTAGAGCAATAATGTACACAATTTAAACGCATCTAACGGACTGATAAACAGTTTTAAAACTTGTGAAATATTCTGATAACACGGATTCACTATCTACAGGGTGATTCTTGGAAAAAGAAATAAATATATGGAGTGGTAGAGGTAACCAAAACGGCTCATAATCACAAAGCAATATAGGGTTGTAAAAATCGCCTTCATATACTTGGTAGTAATCACTTTGGGAGATATGTTTAAGTAATAATGAACTTTCCGGTTTATCAAAAAACTAATTCATCTTTCACATACATTTTATTTCATTTCATTGATGAAATTGTCGAAGAAAAGACCACTGTTTATGGAACTCGATTGAGAAATTAGGTGAACACTTCAACACTTCTTCCAAAGTGGTTATTAAAGGGTACATGAAAATGACGTTTCCGTACACACATTCCTACAAGATTCTGAGCCGCTTTCGTTCCCTCCACCGCCGCTTACATCCCTCTCAAGGAATTACAATCACCCTGTATATCCTTATTTGTTGTCCATGTCTGCAATATTTAAATTAAAATGAATTACATTTTAACAACTTCTATAAAATGAATCAGTAAATCATAGGAACCAGTACACAAATTAAATTTTTCTGGAATTAACTACCACAAACACCTAACATGCGAATAAAAAAAGAAACTCCATATCTAAATTCAACCATCTAGACAAGTACCGGTTGTTTACAATGGAAATGTAAATAAAAGCCGCATCAATGATCATTGTTTTTAAATTGATATGTATAAAGTCTGGAACACGTATCTTCTATCCAAACAACTAAAACGCTAGACAAATAAAAGTTCTCCATAAAAATTGTAAGCAAATATTACCTTTACGGCAACAAAGACTAATCGATAAAAGCTCAAAAGATCACAGACTCCTGAGACATATGCTTCCGATACAGATTATGACACAGAAATACTTATCTGCTAACTTGAAATGCCAGAGGAATATCTTAACATTTTCTGGTTGCAATTTCCCATTCACCAATAATTTTGAAAATTAGACTTTTTTTTTTTGTCTTAGGAAATCAAAGGTTTTGCAATCTTAGTTTCATGACTGAAGAATTACGGAGTTCTTCAAGAATAGACTTTTTTTAAATTATTACATAAATTTTTACATACAGCCGTGCAGAAAACCGCAAAACAGATGAAATGCGAAAATTTGAATAGTTCAAAAGTCTATGTAGTTTGTGGCAGAATTTATTGCTCTTATGTAAACGTGGTCACGGTCTGGTATATCAGCAATAAAATTGTTAGGAACACCTCTAATTTTTTTTTTTTTTTTTTTGTAGAATTTGTAGGTGAGTTCGTAGTTGTGTTGCTTTAACAATACGAAGATCCTTGCTTGCATATCGCAAGAAAAAAGCAGTGGTCATGTCCCCCACCCCACCCTAAAGAAACAGTTTTGTTTAAATTTCAAATTATTAAATTTTTCATGAAAAAACCCAGTCAGCAGTCCTACCAATTTCATAGGGTCTGTTGACGGATTTGTATCAACGCCTCCTACATGCAGAAAGCCTTACAACTCCTACGTCACCAACGTTTGACGTCATCATTTGGCCTACATTTAACAGTTTTATTTTCACAAAATAAAACTATTACAAATTTCTTGTAAATACTACAAATATTAGAAAATATCTTATATTAAACATTAAAATTAAAATATCTTTCTCATACAAAATTATTCAGTATGATCTATTTCCTTATCACATTATCTAATTAGTTATGGTTAAAAACTGCCATTTGTCGTAAAATTATATTTTTTATCTCAAATTACACTGCTGGCCACCCAAATTGCAACACCAAGAAAAACAAGAGATATCACAACAAAATTTATTGTGTAGATAACATGTTGACCAAGTAACAAATGATTAAATTTACAGCATTCTATGAAGCGTGGTTCCTGCCAAAATCAGTACCCAGAGTAGCCGCCGTTGTTGGAGATCACAGCTGCCACACGCCTCGGCATTGATTCAAAGAGACTTTGAATGTGTTCTTGGGGTACAGCAGACCAAGCAGCTTCCACACGTTGCCAAAGTTGATCTGGTGTGACAGCTGGGGATGAACTCTGGGTCAGTCGTTGAGCAACCATGGACCACATGTTTTCTATCGGCGAAAGATCCGGAGAGCGCGCCGGCCAGGGAAGCAATTCAATCTGGTGATTGACGAAGAACCCTTGGACAATGCGTGCCACGTGTGGCCGTGCATTATCCTGCTGAAATATGGCTGTTGGCAAGCCCTGAAGGTAAGAAAGGACAACTGGCTCCAACACCTCGGAGATGTAGCGCTGGCTGGTTAAAGTACCGGCAATGCGTACTAGAGGAGTGCGAGAGAGATATCCGATACCGCCCCATACCATAATACCCGGTGCAGGACCAGTGTGACGGTGCATAATGCAGCTGTTCAGCATCCTCTCTCCACGGTGTCTCCAGACTCGAATCCGACCGTCGTGGTGTTGCATACAGAAGCGTGACTCGTCAGTAAAGAGAATTTCATTCCATTCTGTCGTCCACATCCTTCTTTCATCGCACCATTGTCGGCGGAGACGTCTGTGGTTCCGCGTCAGAGGTAGACAAAGCAACGGACGTCTTGCGGACAGACCATTCTGCTGTAAACGACGTCGAATGGTACGCGCAGACACTGGATGATGCGTTACAGACTGAATCTGCTGTGATATGGTTCGTGATGTGACTGAGCGGTCCGTCACTGCCATGCGTACAATCTGCCTGTCATCACGTGACGTGGTGCACTGAGGTCGATGCGGTCGATCACGTCTGTCCGTCGTACCCTCCTGCACCCAACGATCACATATCCGCATCACAGTTGTTTGGTTTCGTCCAATACGACGACCGATTTCCCTGAAAGATAACCCACAATCTCGGTATGCCACTATCCTTCCTCTGTCAAACTCGGATACTTGATCAAAAGATGATCGTTGTTTCCTACGAGGCATAATTTATCGTTTTTTTGAAAAAAAAGCAAGAAAAACACAATTGCTGTACTTGAAACCGTCGAAATCTCCAAGCCTTAAATAGCGCTTTGAGGTGGCGCCACAGGCGCGCTTGATGTGCGTCTGCGCTGAAATTCTAATCATTTGCATATCTCACCTCAGCTAATGCATGTTGTAAATTTCATATTATTTGCATGCTTCCTTCAGGGTGTTGCATTTACGATGGCCAGCAGTGTATTAAAATATTGCCAATCATGGGTAAATTCACCAGAAATTTTTAATAGCTTCATTTTGTCACAATGAAACTTTTAAGCGTAGGCCAAATGATGACGTCAAAGCTTGGTGACGTATCAGTTGTAAGGCTTTCTATATCTATCTAGGAGGTGTTGTTTGTATACTAGTTTTCTGTTTATTAAACTTTCTGATTAAGAAAAGCAGGGGAAGACACAGAAAAGTAGCAGACTTCTTATTCGAATTCGTTCTAAATATAAATTATTATTAGGTTGTAACGAAAGTTTTCCACTACTGCAAGTATTGCTTGCACAAGCAGTTCGCGTTGGTGTTTTTGCCAATATTTTGCGAAATGATTTTTGTTATTTGAAAGAAAACGACGTGTTTTAGAGCACTGT